>VNJO01003045.1:0-13529 GCA_008042535.1 Drosophila tani | reverse complement strand
TCAAATAAGGGTTTCCCACACCCCCTTTCCAAGAAAAAAAGCAAAAGAGCCAACAAGTCGACCATTGAATACCCTGTTTAAGTTGAGGCATGCCGGAAAGTTGCTCTCTGCGCACCAAAGCATATATTTTAAATCAGTTAGAAGATTTCCTAAAAAGTGTATTCAGTAGCACAAATTGTTTAAAGGAACGATGAATACTTTCTCATCGCAGTCAGTGTGGAGCGTATAATTACCGACACCAAAGCCGAGAGAGGAGAGGAAACTCTGTCATCATCGTCATCCACTTTCTTGAGACGCGGATATTGGCCGGGAATAAGAAATTGATATCACAGGCATTGAGGGGACGGTCCTTTCACTCCACATGCCCATATCTCTGTCACTCTCTGGGCTCTCCCCGTTTCACTCAGGATGCGTGTGCGTGTGTTTGTGCGTACACATAAATCTGTCAGTTGGCTTTTCTTTTTTGTCACTGCCTGACTGTCAATTCACAGAAAAATTATGATCCTGAAAAGTAGATTATCCTTGATTTATCGCCACATCATTCGAAAGTTGAAATTGCCTTTCACACACACACACACCCAGGTCCCGGTAGAGCGAGCGGGAGGGAAGGCGAGCGGCGTGGCATATATGTTATGTATCTCCGAATCTTTTGTTGCCAGCATGTGTCTGTCTGTCAGAGTTACAGCCTCAGAGCTCCGAGCCACACACTTTATTTGTTGACATTTCCCTGCGCCTTCTTTCTTTCGAGAACCTTTCTTCGGTCTCCGGGTTTATTTATTACCCTCAGATGTATCTCCCGGCTCGGCTGTACGGCTCAGTAGATAACAGGACACATCAAAATCATTTTCTCCGTTTGAGTGAAAGTCGGGATGGATAGATATGGACGGCAAGTGTGTTCGTGGAGGACACAGCGCACACTCACACAAAAGGATATGCCATCCCCGGCGATAATAAATAAAATTAAATGCGCTTTTGTTTGAACCAATTGAATTATGTGCGTGTGAATGCCTCGTTTTCACTGCCGTCTCCCATTTATTTTTCCTGTTTTTCTCTTTTTGATTTGGCTTTAAAACTCTCAATTCCCTTTCTCCCCGCCCTGATGGCCAGTCAAATTTTATAGCCTTTCCAAACAGTTTTAAACAGAAATTTCTCCGTCCTCAACCATCCGTCCACATGAGTTATTCTTATTTCATATCCGACACTTTTGTTGATGAAATTTCGCTTGTGTTTGTCTCAGTGATGGAAGCGTGGTAATGATTTTTTACGGCTTGAAATTCTCGAAAACCTATGAATTTAAATGATCTAATTTGTCCCTGGAGAATTAAATTAGTTGACAGACTAATAATGAATACATCCCATGATTTAACTTGAAAAAGTAATTTTAGAACAGAGATTGATTTATTTCGTTCTTGCTGTATAAAATCTGAAATAAAAATATTATAAATTTATTATAAAACAAATTATTTGACTGGAATTATATATTAACATTTTACTGAAGGTCCTTCAAGACGGATAGTGATCTGTTATTTTTAATTAAATTTAATTCCACTGTTTAGAAAAGGTTTCCATTTTATTTTTTTAGTAATGCTTAAAGAGAAAAATAAAACAGTCTCCCCCACCGAGGACCTTCAACTCGGAGATCCTAAGTTCCTCGGGAGAACTTCTCCCCTTGCATTTCGGTCTGCCTTGAATTTAGTTGGCCTAAGCTGCCTAAAAATATAAGAAAATATATAATCCGATTTGAGTTAGCTAAAAACGGAAATTGATGATCGCTCAATTATTACGACGATTTTAGCCAAGTTGCATCCTTTTAATAGCTTCCGGTTGCGGAAGACACTCGCCATTTCAATCATCATCCTATTACTGTCTCCCTCATTGTAGCTCGGCTGAAGGAAAAGAAGAATTATTATACGCATTTGGTAATAAATACGCTGTCAGGCCTGCATCGATTATGAACACTCACGGATGCACTCGCATTCAGACTCACTCCTGGGCACCAGACACCGGCCGAGACTGCGGAGGAGCAGTGTGTGTGTGTGTGTGTGTGGATCCTGGATGATGGCGACGGCAGCTTCCAATAATATGAGTCAATAAATCGCCAATCAAGCAATCATACACAATTTATTTCCCGTCATAATTATCGAGGAGCTGGAAGAGGGCTCCTAAGGCTCCCCGAGCAGCCCCCCCTGACCGCTCATTTACCCCACTCTGAATGCGAATGCGAATGCAGCCGTGTGATTATGACGCTGCTGTTGGACGCCCTGCAGCGGATCGGTCTGTGGTCCCACCTCCGAGTGAGAAAGGGAGGGCGCACACCGTACCCCAAGTTAGAGACAGAGACCGAGGCGACTGTGACGCAGCGACATGGACAGAGATGGAGACAGTCGTCGGTCCAGTTTGCATCCTTCGTCTCGTTTGATTTGTGGCATAGACAGACAAAGCTGCGCTGAGGTGAGGAGCGTCACCTTGCCTTCGGCCTGTCCAGGGAGTTATTTGATTCGGTTGCCTTTACTTAGATACCCTTCCTGAAGAATATAAACACTTATTGGATAAACTCTCGCGTTTATGCACATTTTTTTTTTTTTTTTTCAGGATTTTATAAATGGTTTTATCTGTTTTTGTAATGAACATTTGAACATAAGGTATCCGTAAAAATATAAGTCCCTAATTAATTAATATTTGTCGTGGCTCTTCGCTCTATCGCAAGTCTTCTCTTTGTTTTGGAGCCTTCTAATTTAAGTTACCTTTATAAGTTCCAGTTTACGTTAAAAACAATAAACACCATCTGACGCACTTTGCTCAAAATCTCGAAACTTTCCGTGTAATTATTTGCCTTGTGCACCTCCGGGATAAAGGGCCCTCACCTCTCAAATATTGGTCCTTCGAGTCGGATTCTGAGAACGAATCAGTTTTCTTTTTAATTTAATTTAATTCCACTGCTTATTCTATTCTATTTTCTTAGTATTGCTAAATTAAACATTGACATTAAAATATAAAATACTTTACTTGAAATTACTTATGTCATTTATCTGCCCAAACTGAATATTTATACAAATTTTATGTATATAATATGTAATTTTTAAAAATCCCAAAAAGTCAAACAAATTTGTGGTTGTAGTATTTCAAGTTATTAGTATTATTATATTAATTCTGATAAATAAGAGAAACATCTGCTAGGGTATTTCGACATTCGGTGCTCAAGAGCGTCTCTTTTCGGTTTTATCATTTTTATGGCCGTTTCAAGTTCTTGTTTCGGGTCTCCATTTGAAATTCCATTCATCCATTTCGGTTCGTTTTAATCGATTTCTAGCCCCCTTTTACCCCGCCCACGACAACGCTCAATTCCCCCTCAAAAAATGGTTAATCTTCATGGTTCCTTAATGCCTTTTCGTTTGTTTTTGTTGGTCACTTTTTTAATTTGAGTTTTGTTTGTATTATTCTCGCTCCAGCCGCCAGCTTCCTCAATCTTGGCGGCTGTCTCTTTTGCTCGCCTCTCATTCTGTGCACTTTGTCATTGGCCAATAAATTCAATTTATTGGAGTTTGTGGTAATTTAAGCCCCAGACGCTTCAAAATCGAATTTTGTTCGTTGTCAAAAATGGATTCCTTCAAGCCTCGGTACAAGCCCCATTGATCGAAAGCTCGATGGCTACAAAAAATCGGCTTTTCCAGCCTTAAGAAGCTTTCACAGCTCCATTAATTGTAGTAATTTTTCACATCCCCAAATAATTGAAAGTCTGCACAAAATTTCTACCACTAAGAAGCGTACAGTAAAAATAAATCAATCAATGGAATTAAATTAAACATAATAAATGTGAGGAAAACGAAAAGTAAACAAGTTGGCTTGGCGGGTTATTGAGGACTGAGGCTCGGATGCTGGAGCTCTCACATGGGAGTGGAAATGAGTGGGAACCCGGCAGCTCATTGGAGCCTAATTCCGAATAACGAATTTAACCAATTTACTCAAATGCTAATTTATGGCCAATGGAGGCACAGGTAGAGTCATCGCTTTCGGATGCTTCTTTGGGACTGGGCTTCGAGCACGCCATCGAAACGAGCGGGACGGCGTGGACCGATCGGCATCATCATCATCCACATCGGCATCGTCATCATCATCGTTGTCGTCGTTGTCTGCGCTGTCAGTGCCAGCCACAAACATGGAAGCTGCATCACACAGAGATGCAGATACAAATGGAGAATCCCAGAAGAGTGGGGGCGGGGACATGGCACCGCATGAATTACGACGAATCAACGCACCGCAGCCAGCCGGCGGAAAGGGCGGGTAACAGCCGATCTTGACAGTTGAGCCACTGCTGCCACGAGGCCACCACTTGCTACCTTGGCCCAGGAGCGCCGAAGGTGCTCCTCGCTGTTGGAGACGGACTTGATGGACATGGCGCATTCCACGGGCCCTTGGTTGGGATCCCATGCGGGGCTTTGCATTGGAGCACATAAATTCCCATCGCCAGCGGACTGATTGCCTGGCTGCATCCTGGGGATACGGATCGCACTTGGTGGCTGCTTCTAGCAAATACACTCGTCACTGAGTTGCGTCCAGGTTTTAACTTGTGATTTTGGCGATCAGTTTATTTCTATTAAGAGCATCCCAAGCTGGGACACAATGGTGTATCAAATCTAAGATATCTTGGGGAATCCAATCTTTCGTTTCGTTTGATCGGAAATGGTATAAATGTATTGTAAGCTTTCGAAGCCAAGGACTGCTTTCATTTCGTAAGCTTGGCTAAGCATGTTCTATATTCTATTCATATGGTGGCAGAAATCGGTTAATAACATCTTAAGTTTGTGTGAAAGAAACTTGTGGGAAACCAAAATACTCTTTATAATCAAGAGTAAGTCGAACGTATCTCATAATTCACAATTTCAGACAACAATAAGTACTCCAAAAGCCAAAAAGACTTCTCTGTATGGTAATAGAAGAATGCAAGTTATCATTTGGGATGAGTGCACTATAGCGCATAAACAAGTACTTGATAAGCCAGAACATTCGCCGCATAAATTTAAGGTTTGTTTAATAAGTATCCAACCCATTTAAAATTTTGCAATGATTCGCGGTTGTCCGTCAAGAAGTTGCTGAACAATATCACTACCATTTATCACTACCATCACGGGAAAATTTAAAAGAAAAAGAATTTAATCCCCGGACTGTCAATAAAAAAGCATTGTTTAAAAAACCACTACTTACTGATTTAAAAAAGCGAGAAAGGAAGCTAACCTCGGCAAGCCGAAGTTTGTATACCCTTGCAGTCTGCAATTGGATCATTGAAAGTCGATCCATTTTGGTAAAATTAAATATCGAACTTTGTACATTTTTATAACATTTACATTTTACATGTATAACATTTACATTTTACATTTATAACATTTACATTTTACATGTATATTTTAACTTTTTAATATAAATCAACCGATCGCTTCTATGGCAGCTATATGATATAGTTGTCCGATCTTAATGAAACTAAATCCGTAATTCTTAAACCGTAAAAAACAGATATTTCTCGAAATTTATACAAATACGTTGAAAACAGAGAAGTTTTAATTTGTTTCCATTAATTTTCCGATCACTCTATGGCAGCTATAAGATATAGCAGTCCGATTTTCATTAAATTTAAAATGTTTAGCTATAATATAATTAAAGGATCATATATTTATATTTTTAGTTTGAGCCCAATATCTTCAATTATAGCGAAAATATAACATTTTTGCCCTATAGTTACTATGACAGCTATAAGATACTGTGGTCCGAATCCGGCCGTTCCGACATATATATATACTAGCTGCAATAGAAAGAAGACTACGATAAATTTCATTACGATAGCTCAAAAACTGACAGACGGACATGTCTAGATCGACTCGGCTGGTGATGCTGATCAAGAATATATACACTTTAAGGGGTCGGAGATGCTTCCTTCACTGCGTTGCAAACTTCTGGCCAAAATTATAATACCCTGCAGTGTATAATTACACTGATAGTTTGTAGATCTTTGTTTTATTTTCACTCTGGACTTCATCTGATGACATTTAATTAGAGCGAGATGTAGTATTTAATAGTATTTAATAATAATCGAGAACTAAAAGAACTAATTGACATTTCACTGAAATAAAGAATGAAATATAATTTGTAATACCTTTAGTTCCACTTTGGATTTGAAAACTTAAAATATAGTATTATAATGTACCGTAACCTCCTTAAAATTAAACTAAAACTCTTCAGATTTATGTTAAGTCGCCCTGCATGTTATACTTTTTTATAATAAAAACTCAAATTGTTGTTTCAAGACATTCAAAGCAGCTCTCATTGACAGAAAGCCGATATCAGCCCAGTTAGTTAGGTGGTCCCCCCCGAAATCCTGCGCCTCAGCTGTTCAATAGCAGACAATGCAGCTGCTGTGATCCAAAAAGCGAAACGGAAGGGCTCCTCGAACCGTCGGTAGTCGAGGCGCATCTGAAGGATAGGGGATCGGGCATCGGGCATCGGAGACCGGGGACCGGACACCGGGTACAGGGGACAGGAGCAGCTGCTGTTGCTGCAACGTCGGTGAGTGTCAAAAAATGCCACCGAGGCATAGAAAACTGGCACAGCCATCGACAGAGTCGTCGCTGCAACTGCAACAACGACTGCAACTTGTGCAACAAGTTCCAGTTCCTGCAGTGTTGCAGCTCTAATTGACAGCGACAATCGTCGCGCGGCCAATGCCACCCACCCATCGTTGGAGCACCCACGTCGCATATGGATAGTCCTACTCTCGGCCAGATTACTTCAACGCGTTTCCCACAATTGATTCGGACAATGCCACCGAAACAATGCGACGGACAGGCCAGCATCCCGTCCCGTCCTCCACGTCCAGCTCTGAACCCCAGATATTCACACAGACCTGTTGCGCACCAAGCTGAAGGAAAAGGTGCGTTGAGCACCCCGCAAGCTGGTCGAAGTAGGTTTGAAGAGGCCACTAATTAGACTAATTAAAAGTAACAATGAGATGGAATATTGAAGGCATAAATTTAAATAGTATTTATCGAAGGAAAACTATAATTTTCTCTAAATTTAATATTTCCTTTTAATTATACCCCCTTACTTCTAGCCATGATGTTGCCGAAAATGTTGTTGGTCTATTTTGTGTTTAACTAAACGCATTTCCGAAGATGTATGATGTATGCACGTATGTATGCACATAACTGGCCACTTGTGTGCGCTGCTCGGGGAGCAACAGGTTGGCTGGCTCTGCCATGGCCGCTGGGGTGTTGATTTCCTGTGTGTGTGCTTCAACCCCTGCCCCCAAAAGCCATTGCCGTTCTCCGAGCCAGGCCAACTGCCTTCTTCTTGGTTGTGCTTTGATTTTACTCCATTCGATTGTCGCTTTTTGGAAGGCTGCAACGGCAGCAGCCGCGGCAGCAGCAGCCACTCCAGCAGGCGCAGTTTGATGCATGTAACCTGTCGTGCATATTATATTTTGAACATATCCAGCATTGGACGTGCTACATAATTTTGCCACAACATTCGAGCCGGACTGCAAGTGCAGGGGAGTGGTTAGGAGAGTTGGTTTATTGTTCAGACGAAAAAGCAGGGAAACCTGGCGGCATTATGCAAATCCTATGTCCGACCATGCCAAACCCAACTTGTGTTGCTCATAATTAAGTGGGACTTTGTTTGGGAATTTTCCGAGGCTGTGGGAAATTATCCATGGGCCCCGATCTGTAAACAAGAAACCCACTTTACTGGCTAGACTAAACAGTGACAAATCTAAACTTAATTTTCATGTCTTAAGTGCCCCGCGGCTGATCTCCAATATTGGAACAAAGGGAAGAGCACTTGAATCGGAAGGGGCTCCAAATACTATTGTCGCCCCCTTTGATCTCGCCGAGAGTTATGGATGCCGGAGTGAATTTCCCAGACCTGTGATGATTACTTATGAAGTGAAACAAAATGAGTGCCGATGCTAATTCGTAATACATATTTAATTGTCAAGCGGAATTGAGGAAATGCGCGCAGCAACGCTTTTGAACTCAGAAGTTAATAAATTCTCATATTTGTTTGTGAAATTCCCTCGGCGAGAAGCAAACACAAATTCGGTATTGCTTTTTTTCCTCCTTCGCCCTGGCCTTTATCTGCCGGATACATTTTTATCTCCAGCACGAAGAAAAACGCAATTATTGTTTGTCTGCGGTGGCAGTGGCGGTGGCGGCGGCGGCGGCAACCGAACAATTAAGAAATGAACTATCGCTATCGCCATGGAGGTGATTGCAGGACGGGGATCGCTCGTTGGGGCCAACCAATTAGCCGGCCGCCAGTGTTTGCCGATCTGAGAGGGCCTGAAACTGAAACCCGAGTGGACCACTTCGTGATTTCGCAACGCTTTTGGTCTTTTTAATTAACTGAAAATCGGCCGGAGCGTGTGTGTTTACATTGGGGTAGCGGCTGCTTGCGTTTTATGATCGCCTTCCGGTTTCAATATTTACACAGAAATTAGAAAATCATAAAGCTTCCATTATGGCCTATTTAAGCCTGCCAAGTGTTCTCAAAAACACTAACACACTTGCACAAATATGCGACTATATCAAAGGAAACCCGAGATAACCCAAATGAAATCGTAACACGTCAGTCGGTCGATCATGATCCCATGAACAATATTTGATCGTGATTTTAATTAGTATAGGATCTTATCGTAGGGTCTGTCTAATCCTATGACATAGGTTATTGTAAAGCACTTGATAAATATTTGCCTAAGATTCTTTGAAGAAAATAGGAAAGGCAAAACAGATATTGTTGTTCTATAAACTAATTTGAGTATTCTCAATGATTAAAACCAGAACATTGTTTCTCCAATGACTTCCAGTATCTAAATTCTAAAGAGAATGGTCACTTTTGCATTTCTTATAGAACGACTCGGACTCCAACTCGGGATCATTAGATTCAATGTTTAGCACACTACCCATAGCTCCACGGAGGCAAATTAAATTACATAGTGTCCTTCATAGAATTTATGTTTACATTACATTAACATATTATCTAAAAGAGCTGAGCTTGTATTTAATTTTATATAAATTATAAACGTTCGTATTTAAATTAGGTAGATTTTTCAGTGTATGAGGTATCAAAATTCTCAATTATATTTGCATTTAGTGTGGGTATATAACTGTAAAATTGAATTGAGTCCATTTAAGTAAACTCTCTTCTCATTCTGTCACAACAAAATCCTTCAAGTCTCGTTTGGTAGTTACAGTCGCTGTTGCTCTCATTAAATAAAAACCAATCAAAGTCCAATGGCCGACAGATGCTGTTTGAAACAAACAGGACAGAAATCGACTAAATTGCACCTGTCAGAAATCGAATTTTCCCCGACTCACTTTTGATGCAGTTCAGTGCCATGTATGCCCTGCCCCGCATTGATCAGGTATACATACATATACATATATGGTTGGTCGGTCGTCGTCGTCGCAAATCATGACATGAGTTCAATTTGTGACAATTATTATTGCAACATTTCAAATCGAAGCATTTTGCATTCGGCCTCAGGCGGCCTCCGGACAGTTGTGTGATTTTTATCGTTTTTCGTTCGATTTGATTTCAGTTTTTCTTTCCGACGTTTTATATATTTCATTATTTTTTCCACTTGTTAAGCGCTCTTGTGTACACTTCGTTGCCGTTTCCACGGCTGCCGCTGTTGATATCGCCGTTCTATTCCAGCGTGGCACATATGCAAAACGTGGCTGAGTTGCCGCTGCCTTCCTTTTCATACCATGTCCATTTTTTATTGAATATTAATTGTTGTGCATTTTTCAAATACACGGATTGCCATTGCCGGGGTGAGTGTGTTCGCGTGTGTGTGCGCGCATTAAAATTGGGCGTTGACTAATAATTGCATTTTTATTTAATTAAATTTTATTAGCGCATTCATTTTTTGTCATCAACCATTGAGCTCCACATGAAAAATGATTATTTCTATATTACGGCTCCGACGTGGTGTTCATTTAAGCTATAAATACCTCAGTTGCACAATCAGGAACAATTGGCTGGCTTTCATTGATGTAATTTAAAGGCAGTCATTTTCGAATTAAATTAAATGCAACTAATCTAAACGTACGGCTATTAATTGGGTGAATATTAATGCCAAACTGAAGCTGAAGCTGAAAGTTATCACTGGCAGGTAGCCTCTTTAGTTAAAATAGTAGTAAAAAAATAGTTCTATCACAATAAAGGAAAAATAAATTAATCAGGAAGGGTAACCTAAAATATCTTTTATATGGTTTTAGAATCCCATTTAAAATATTGTTAAATCGAACGTCTTTGTTTTTAAAAAATCTTCAAACCCTCTATGTTTCAACTATAAATGTTTTATTCTCCTCCAGTAATTTGTAATTTATAATAGCTCGATCTTATAAATTAATGTTAACTTTCAAGAGTCCTGCGCTTCAAATGTGAAATCCACATTCCGATCGCTGGATCATATGTTAGGTAAACTCCACTTTTTTAAATATTTTTTGTACATTAATGGAACATATATCATTTGGTGTTCGCTCAAGTGCCTGTGTTATTTATACTTTTCTCTTAGTCAGGTGCTATGTAAGTCCACGTATCATCGTCTCGCATTACAGCACCATACGTGGACACGATTTGTGTCGCACCTGTTTGCCAATTTGAAATGAGGTCGTGAACCCAACTGTAGTTTTTTAACCAGCCAGAGCCAGAACAACAGCAACAATAACAGTGCAGCGATGGCCAAAACGCATTTGGCCACCTCTCAGCCGGTTTTCCCATCGCTCCCCTCGTCCCAGCGTGTCGGCCTGGGACGCGGTCGCTTTTCCTTTTGTGGCCACCAAGAACTCGTTGGCCCAGACCAAATGGTTGCCATGCGGCTCGGATCGGATCGGATCGGGTCGGCTCGGTGGATCGGTGGATCGGCGGATCGGTGGATAGGTGGTTTGGCGGCTATAGCTGGCTGGCCAACACCGCTGGAGATTGATGTTCGCTGCCTCTGACATTTGTTTCGCGCGCGCAATCTCGTCGGCCATCCCGCTCGCACTCGCTTGATTAATCACCAAACTGGTTTTCCGTCCACGTTTTTCCACCTTGTGATTTAAATGGTTTTTTCCTTCATACTTTTGCATAAAGCTTTTCAGTAGATTTACTGGATTTTCCACTAAGATGAAAAATTGAAGTGTGCGATCGTGTAAACAAATTCATTAGCTTGCACAAATATTTTAATTATTTTCCACAACACTGGCTTACAAATTTGAGTCTATTACGCGGATCTCTTGCTGCCAAGTAATATATTATGAGAAATTCTAAGAGGGGACTTAATTTTTTAATGCGGAACTAAACTCCCTAAGTCATAGCGAAATATTTTCTATCCTATTTAAGGATTTAAGGATATTGTAATTAAGAGTATTTTAAAAATGCAACCACGAATCTTTTGCCAATACATTTTAGGTGTGCGGCTTTTGACAGGGACATGCCCATATGTGCTCCATATATGCACATGAGACGTCAACGGGCGTGTGGCAACGCCAACGCAGAGCAGCTGCCGCCTTGTTTCCTTTCGGCCAGGAGTCGCACTCGGCTAAAAATCACAGGATAATTCGCGAGGGAGAGCGGGGAGCGGATTCATCACGGACCTGTGCGACGGGCAGCCAAATGAGCAAAAGTTGCGGCCTTAAAAGGCACCGAGTGAAAAAAAATTCATTTTTTCCTTTGGCTGAGAAACATGCAACTTCGCACATGGAGGAAGCATTGAAATGTCCGTTAAAGACAATGCGGTAACATTTTCCTGCTGCCCGGGCATCCAAATTGGCAACGTGTTGGGGCCAACTTCGCTGGCCAAGCCGTGAGGCTGCTGAGTGTAGAGTGCGGAAAGGTGCGGCGAAGATCGCTGCCAATGCACATGAAGGTGTCATTTGTTGGATGCCTGCATTTTCCAACTCGCCCATGCAACATCGACTCCGAAGTCCGATACGAAAGTCTAATGATGTGGCACAGTGGGGAACCATACAGTCACAAATTGGGTAAAGTAATGCAATCGTCTAATTGTGTCTAAAACAAACGGATGTAAAACATATATAGAGTGAGAGTAAACACTTTTAAAAGAAAATCGGAAAAATTTGTCTGCATTTTTTGACTTGAACCTATAGAAAATTAGAATCCATTGAAGCTAGAAGAAATTGCGATTTAGAGTCAATTGTATGAGTAGGCAAGCCGAAAGCTGAATTCTGGATTATCGAACGGAACATCTGTAATAAATTTTATAATAGCATATTGCATACCATAAAAGGACTCAAAGTACTTTACTATAGTATACTTCACATTAGCCATATTGATTTATTAAAGCTGAATATATTTAAAGACATTTTAAAACAAACTAAACTAAATTTTCTAGAAAAAAATGGGTAATAGATTTGCCCAATGAGAATCTTGTCAATTAGAATTTTATTCGGAGTTGCATGTCAGATAATTTATTAAATTGGATTTATAGTAAAATCTGACTCACAAGCACCGCAAAAAAGTGACGTGTAATACACACTTTAAGTTTCACTTTCCCTCACTTTTCTACATAATCTTAAATATATTTTTCTTGTGCATTGCAATTGTTTCACTTCACGTTTTTTCTCTGCCCCTTCCAGTTGCAGTCTTGTCAGTTTACCTTTTGAATGCGTTTTTTACTCTTTTATGCAGAGCTTTGTGCAGTTCTGACACATTTTAACAATTTATGAAGCGCTCAGATATCTCTGTACCCCATTCAGCCGATCAGAGCTTTGACAACTAAATTCAAAGCAATTCAGACATCAGCTGGTGGGGTCGCGGCACACCAGAGTTACCGTCAGTGATGAGATTCACATATGTAGGTACATTTGGGTTGTGGCGCACATTATAACTGGCATTCAAGCTCTTTGTGACTAACTTTGGAATTCCTTTGAATTTAACTTATTACCATATTTAATATTATGTCCGTACTAACTAAATATAACATTTCTAAGTATACCATACAAGCTAAAGGTGATTTGAGAAATCGTCACTTTGGTTTTAATTATCAGAAATTGCTTTGAAATGTCTAATTAAAAATGTTCGAATTGAAATCCCAGGAACCCTGTGTATCTATGGAATCGATGACCATTAAAATTGAGATATCAGAATTGATTGTACCTAGACAAGGATAAAGTGGCTCAAACTACATATGTACTTTTGTACCCAGCAGGTACCTATATATGTATCACTGTTCTCAGAAAGCTGCCCACCTGGCTTTTCACCTGTTAGGCATTGTGCGTGTGTCAAAGTGCGTGTTCGGTGTCGGCGACATTTGTATAGTACGATATGGCATAGTGCAGTATGAAAGTGTGTGTCCGCACATAACGGTATCCGAGTCCGTGTCAGTTTCCCTGGCATTTGTCAGTTGCGCTTTGATAATTACATGTTGTCCCAGTGGCCCCATGTGCGATTCAATAGGAGTCTCTAGTTTATTTGCCTCAACCTTACCTCGGGATAAGTTGGATGGTTGGTTCGTTTCACTGGCTTGGGCCCCG
>VNJO01003028.1:0-61871 GCA_008042535.1 Drosophila tani | reverse complement strand
GGGAAGCTGGGCGTGCTGCGGAGTCGGGAGAAGGTGGTAAGTGGAGTCAAGGATCTGTTAAAGCTGGAATAATAGGGAATGTCAGATATATAATAAAAACATTAAAACGAATTGAGCTTGAATAATATAGAATTTGACTAGGAAAGCTGTGAAATCACTGAAGTCTTGGGACCTGATCGTAACTTTGATCTTTTTTTGATATTTCGAATTTTAGATAGATTTGAAAGTGTTTTCTATAATATATTTTAGGTAACATCTTGAGGATATGATCGTAACTTGAAAAATTATCGTAACTTTGATATTTTTTTGATTTTAATACTTTAAGATAGATTTCAAAGTGTTTTCCATAATATATTTAATGTAACATCTTGGTTATATGATCATAACTTGCGATATAATAGTAACTTTGATCTTTTTATGATATTAATAATGCAAGCCGGATTCCCAAGTGTTTTCTTTAATATATTTTATGTATCTTGGTATCTTGGTTATATGATTGTTACTTGGGATATAATAGTAACTTTGATCTTTTTTATGATTTTAACAATTCAAGATAAGTTTTCAAGTGTTTTTAATTACATATATGTTATGTAACTTCTTGGGGATATGATCGTAACTTGAAAAATGATCGTAACTTTGATTTTTTTTATGATATTAACAATTTAAGATAGATTTTTTTGTTTTTTCCTAAATATATTTTCTGTAAAATCTTGGTTATATGATCGTAACTTGGGATAATAATATTAACCTTGATCTTTTTATGATATTAATAGTTCAAGTCGGATTCCCCAGTGTTTTTTATAATATATTTTATGTAACATCTTGGGAACTAGTTATTTCATAAGTTAATGCGATGATCTCATTCATCTAGAAAAGGTTTTGCTTTCTTACACAGGGAAAGCAGGGAATAAAAATATTAAGAAAAGATGATCAAGTCCTATAAAACGTTTAGCTTTCAGGAAATGAAAATAAACATATAATATTAAAATTATAAATGAGCAAATAGATTGTTAATATGATAATAACCCGACTTCCTATCAAACATATCATTCTCAAGAAACACCGAACTTCCGGTTGCTTAAAACATACATTTTTGTATGTTAATATATATTAATTATTAATTCTTATCTTGTTCAGGTTGACATTGAGATCAATGGCGCCCCCGTAGACATACAGATGAAGCTGGGCGACTCCGGCGAGGCCTTCTTCGTGGAGGAGTGCCTGGAGGATGAGGACGAGGAGCTGCCCGCTAACCTGGCCACCTCACCCATCCCGAACAGCTTCCTGCAGTCCCGCGACAAGGGCAACGATACCATGGAGGACATTAGTGGCGTGGCGGCTGACAAGTAAGTGGCATTCGCTCACCAATCTCAACCAGCTTAAGACTCATTCCGTGTCACTTGCAAAACCATTTTAGAAACGCTAGCGAGGAGCTGCAAATGCCACTGCCGATGCCGCGACGCAACTCCATTGACTTCTCCAAGGAGGAGCCCAAGGAAGCGGCCGTCGAGGGCGGCAAGTTCGAGAACCAGGTCTCGGACTACACGCAGCGCAGGTAGACACAATGCCTAACCATGTCCATCTCACCCAGAACGCATTCTAATCACACCACATCTTCCTTGCCCCCAAAAACAGACACACTGACAACACGCTGGAGCGTCGCAATCTGAGCGAGAAGCTCAAGGAGTTCACCACCCAGAAGATTCGCCAGGAGTGGGCCGAGCACGAGGAGCTGTTCCAGGGCACCGAGAAGAAGCCCTCAGAGGCTGAGCTGGAGAGCCAAATCAAGGCAACCGAGCCGGAGAAGCCTGAGAAGGAAGCCCAGGTGGAGAAGGTGACTCCCTGCGACAAGGAGCGGGAGCTGTCCAAGCCAGACCTCACCCTCACACCGGTCACCATCAGCGAACCCACCAAGGAGGTGGCCGCCAAGGGCAAGACCAAGAAGCGCCGCAAGAAGTCGCAGATGAAGAAGAACGCCCAGCGCAAGACCTCATCCAGCAGCTCCGTGGGCAGTGCCGCCGGCGGTGATCTGGCCTCCGCAGAGACCTCCTCCCTGGGCGTGTCCAATATCGATGAGGGCGATGCCCCCGTTTCCAGTGCCACCAACAACAACAACAACAACTCCTCGTCCAACGACGAGCAGCCATCGGCTCCTCTGCTCACCGCCCACACCGGCGAGGACAGCCCGCTGAGCGAGCTGCCCCCCCACACCCCGACGACCAATGCCCGCCTGGATCTGGACATTCACTTCTTCAGCGACACCGAGGTCACCACCCCGGTGGCGGGTGGATCGGGTCGCGCCGCCGGCGGCCGACCCTCGACGCCCATCCAGAGCGACAGCGAGCTGGAGACGACGATGCGGGACAAGCGTCGCGGCGTGAACGACGACGAGAGCGCCGCCGCCTCGTGGAAGTGGGGGGAGCTGCCCACGCCCGAGCAGGCCAAGAACGAGGGCGACGAGGCGCAGATGGAGCGCCACTCGATGCTCAGCAACATGTTCAGCTTCATGAAGCGCGCCAATCGGCTGCGCAAGGAGGTGGGCGTGGCCGAGGCCGGGGACATCTACCTCTCGGACCTGGATGCCGGCAGCCTGGACCCCGAGATGGCGGCCCTCTACTTCCCCTCGCCCAAGCCCAAGGAGCCCTTTGCTTCGCCGCCGGAGGAGGAGGATCGGGAGAGTGGCAACGGCACCAGCCTGCCGCACTCGCCCAGCTCCCTGGAGGAGGGCCAGAAGAGTCTGGACTCGGACTTTGACGAGGCCAAGCAGCAGCAGCAGAAGGACAACAAGTGAGTGGCTTTTAGAGCCTTGTTCCATAAAGATTAACTCTCGCATCCCTTCAGGTACTTGGACTTTGTGGCCATGTCCATGTGCGGCATGCCGGAGCAGGGCGGCGCGCCCTCGGACGAGGAGTTCGACCGGCACCTGGTCAGCTATCCGGATGTAAGTATCCCCACAACGGCCCAGCGCTGTGCTCTGTGTATGTGTGTTCGAGTCCCATGCACTTCACTGCGCCCCTCAAGCACTGCATCCCGCCTTGTTAACCAGTCTCTTCCCATGCCACGCCCTCATTCGCACCTGCCTGCGCTCGCTCTCAGGTGTGCAAAAGCCCCAGCATATTCTCATCGCCTAACCTAGTCGTACGGCTGAATGGCAAATACTACACCTGGATGGCTGCATGTCCCATTGTCATGACAATGATCACCTTCCAGAAGCCACTAACCCATGTAAGTTGCCGGCCCTCTTTTTGTACATGCCTCTCTTGTGTTTCCCGCTACCGCGCTCGCTGAATCCTTATATCTGAATCCCTATATCTCTGATATCTCTTACGCCAACCAGGACGCCATTGAGCAGCTCATGTCGCAGACCGTGGAGGGCGGCAAGTGCCTGGCCACGGGCGACGACAAGCAGGAGGCGGCCAGTGCCGGGCAGACCAAGCGCTACTGGTGGAGCTGGCGGCGCTCGCAGGACGCGGCGCCCAACCATGTTGGCCTGTCGCCACTGGGCAAGGATGAGAAAGGTAGAGCTATAGTAGCCTTCGCCAGTCCCGAATTCAAGCTAACGCCTCAATGTATTGCTCCAGATGGCGATCAGGCAGCTGTGGCCACCCAGACCTCGCGCCCCACCTCGCCGGACATCAGCGATCCGACGCTGAGCAAGAGCGACTCGCTGGCCAATGCGGAGAACACCTCGGCGCTGGTGGACAACCTCGAGGAGCTCACCATGGCATCCAACAAGAGCGACGAGCCCAAGGAGCGCTACAAGAAGTCGCTGCGCCTGAGCTCGGCGGCCATTGTAAGTTCTTTAAGTCTTTGAACGCCGTTAAAACCTTACTAAATCGGAGATTTATCTCCATCCTTTAGAAAAAACTAAACCTCAAGGAGGGCATGAACGAGATCGAGTTCAGCGTGACCACTGCCTACCAGGGTACGACGCGCTGCAAGTGCTACTTGTTCCGCTGGAAGCACAACGACAAGGTGGTCATCTCGGACATTGATGGCACCATCACCCGGTCGGATGTCTTGGGTCACATTCTGCCCATGGTGGGCAAGGACTGGGCGCAGCTGGGCGTGGCTCAGCTCTTCTCGAAGATCGAGCAGAATGGCTACAAGCTGCTCTATCTGTCGGCCCGCGCCATTGGCCAGAGCAGGGCGACACGCGAGTACCTGCGCTCGATCCGTCAGGGCGATGTGATGCTGCCGGACGGGCCGCTGCTGCTCAATCCCACATCCCTGATCTCGGCCTTTCACCGCGAGGTGATCGAGAAGAAGCCGGAGCAGTTCAAGATTGCGTGTCTCTCGGACATTCGTGATCTGTTTCCCGACAAGGAGCCCTTCTACGCCGGCTACGGCAATCGCATCAATGTGAGTTCAGCAGGGATCTATTGGGATCTTGATTCTATAAACTTATAGGCTTTTATTTTCATATGTACATTAACTTCGGATTGATTTTATTTCTAAAGATTTCGTTTAGCTCAATCTCTTATTCAGCTATGTACGTACTCAGAGTCGTGAAGTGTGTTCCTAAGCATTGAGTCAAAACGAGAAGTCAATAGTCACCCTCTTGCTCTCTCGCACTGCTTAGGAACACTTTTCGCGTGTCTGTGTACGTAGCTTTCGTTTAAACAAGTGACCGTATCCTTAATCTTAGAAATCTAGCTTAAATCTATCGGTTATCGATATTTTTATAGAAATGGTCACACTAATGCGCGCAATTTAAAATGAGGTGTTTACAATTTTAATTCTTTTTGCAGGACGTGTGGGCCTATCGCGCCGTGGGCATACCCATCATGCGCATCTTCACCATCAACACCAAGGGCGAGCTGAAGCACGAGCTGACCCAAACATTCCAGTCCTCGTAAGTACAGCGATTCCTTTGATTCCTTCGATCCTAGAGTCTTGGATGTATCCGCACATGTGTCTCTCCCCCATGTTCTATATATATATATATAAATCTGGTTCCGGTGTTGCTCATTACTGAACTCATGCCACACACATCCGATAACGTTAACCAAACCAATCAACGCTAATTGGCTCAAACGTATTAACTCCATTACAACGTAACGCTAGGTGTTTTCTCTGACTAAGCTGTGTCTGTGTAGTATCTACTCATTGAACGAACTACCCCCAAAACGCACCCTCAATCGCAATCGCAATCAATCAATCAAACGATCGCAATTCAAGCATTTTCGGTGTTCAAATTTACACACAGTGGCTACATCAATCAGTCGCTAGAAGTCGACGAGTACTTTCCCCTGCTAAGCCACCAAGACGATTTCGATTACCGGACGGACGTCTTCGACGACGAGGAGTCCGAGGATGAGCTGCAGTTCAGCGATGACTACGACGTGGACGCCGAGCAAGATGTTAGCGGCGACGACGACGACGACGACGAGGAGGAGGCCATCTATGACGATGATTTTGCCCAGGATGATGGCATCCAGGAGGACGCCTCCGGCAACGAGCAGTCCCCCGATGTGGGGCAGCTCATCATGCGAGTGCGCCGCGAGTCCGCCACCAAGAACCAGGTGGTTCTGGCCCTGGGACCCAGGTGGTCCTCAAATTCCCAGACATAGCTTCAGTCCCTGAACTGACAACCAAATTGTGATAAGTTTTCTAAGACAGAGAGAGAGTTAGGAGTGTCCTTTATATCCTATATATACTATTTATATATATACATGTAGATATGTGTGAGTGCCAGATCCAGTTAAGTTTGGAAAGTATTCTGCTTGCTGCAGCAGCAGGTCTTTATGTTTAGCTTTAAGGAGATGAGATCTACTAGAAGTAAGCGTTACCCTAATAAAGTATACCTGATATTTTCGCTGTGACGCTGGCAATCTTTTATTTTTAGTTTCCCCCCGCTGTGTGGCATGAGTTCTGAGCTAGATCCGGATTAGATTAAGCTACTTAAAGTCGTTGCATATCCCGGGGCGCCTCTTCCCAAATCCATTGCATACCCTTGGGCTTATATCAGATCATAGCATAACCCCAGGCGTTTACTCTTCTCCAGATACTGCAGCATGACGTACATTGTCGACCAACTGTTCCCGCCGGTGAAGCACGACGAGGCCTCCGCCGAGTTCTCCAACTTCAACTACTGGCGCGACCCCATACCGGACCTCGACATACCCGAGCTGGAGACGGCCCTGGTGGCGCCGACCAGCAGCAAGGTGGTCGAGCCGTCCACTCTGCGACCCATTCCCGAGAAGTAAAGGCCAACTTCTTCCTCCTCAGCAGCCGCACTATAACTATATACATTTATAAAGCAGATAGCGCTTTCCCCCCTAGCTTTCAACCCACACTCTAGATGTGCTTACCAAAAAAGATGATATATGTATCTAAGCTTCGCGTAAGGCTGGCGGCCAGCATTCAGTATCGTTTGTACCATCATGTTCATATATTTTACATATATTTTTACGCACTCTAGTTTCTAGTTAAGTCGGTGGACGTGTGTGACTCTTGAGTTGTATTCAGAAGTTGAGTTTATATATTTCTAAATTAGTTAGTTCCTTTGAGACTCCTGCAAGTTCCAAGAAGCTGCAGCTGGCAGTTGTGATTTTCAATTTCGATTTCAGCGTTATTATTTCCCTGTGTGATTTAATTTAAATTAAGTTCATTGTGATGAGGTTTTATTTGGAGTTTCTTTTTCTGAAAACTGCGCTCTAGACCAGACCTATGTACGTATACTTAACTGATAGTGTTTCAATACAAATAAATGCTTCGAAATTCTGAGTAACCCTGCGCCCTGTGTCTGTGTTTATGTCTACTTAATGCTATGGAAAGTCACCTGGCTCTCTGATGGGGGAGCTGGCTCTCGATTCCCATGGAGGAGGAGGAGGAGGAGCCACTCATGTTGCAGTGGAAAATTTTCAAATGTGGGTGCGGGTCGGCGGGCTCATCTTCTATGACATCCCTGGGCTGTGCGTTGGCCGGGGGCGAATTTCATTTGTCAACGTAATTTTTGCCAATTCAATTAATGCTCATTTAATGCAGACCAGACGGACCCGGACCCGGACTCGGACCCGGACCCATTCAACACAATACACATTGGCATACAAAGGCCCACGACGGCGACCAACCAAGTGGGCAGCTTAAGTGGCCCCAAATGGTCGCTCGGGCGGTCGGTCGGTCGCCTGTTCGTTCGGTCATGCTAGCTCAGAGGCCCATCCACAATTGCCTTTGTCTAGGGGGTTAAACTCTCCCAAAAATATACGGAGGTGATGATGATTCTTGATTTTGATTTCAATTTTAATTTGTCTGAATTGATCAAGATCGAAATTCTGATTTCTCTTATTCTTTGATCACTTTTAAGGCACAATTTAGCGTAAACCAATAATGTATATAACAGCAAACAGCGGCAGCCCTGACCCCGTACAGTATTTGTACAATAATTTCTTCATTATCAGCATCACAAGCCAGGTCGATTTAGCCACATCAGTTGGTCCATAATCCAACAAAACCATCTTACGAGGTAAAACCACCTGATACCAAATTTTGTGACAATTAAAAATCAAATTATTTAATTAGTTTCAAGTAGTTTCAATATAGGCACTTAGCTGAACAAGTGTATAAATTAATATTAGGCAGAAAATTTAAAGCAACACGCCGATTTTAAAACTAATAAATATTATATATTTAATAATAGTTATTATCTTATTATAGTATCAGATCGGGATGATAGAGATATCGTTCGATGCGTATTTAGCACAATACCATTTCAAATTTAAAAAGACTTTGCCCCGACAGCTTCAATTTTCAAAATTTTAATTTTCTTACTTTCACTCCCATTTTTCCTGATCTAATCTGTTAAAAAAAATATATATAAATAATTTTAATCGGACTATCATAGCAGATTTTCAATTTTACGCCTCTATATACTAGTAATCTCCTTGCGCACCACAATCTCGGTGCTCATCGTCACTACGTGAACTGTCGTCCACAGTGATAGGCAACTGACCTCAGAGCCTGTTCTTACAGGGCTAGAGCTATTAAATTGGTGACAACATTTTAAAATTTTTTTTTTGTTTTGCAGTCTGCAATTGATATAGTGGTCTTAATGAAATTAAAACCGTAATTCGAGAAACATAAAAAACTGCTATATCTCAAAATTTATAGAAATACGTTGAAAAACAGAGAAGTTAAAATTTTTGTACATTAATTTCGCCATCATTCCTATGGCAGCTATAGGATATAGTAGTCCGATTTCGGTCTTTCCGACATATATACTGCGTGCTAAAGAAATAAGACTATGCTAAAAATTTCAGCTCGATAGCTGAAAAACTGAGATACTAGTTCGCGTAGAAACCGACAGACGGACATGGCTAGATCGACTCGGCTGGTGATGCTGATCAAGAATATAATTACTTTATGGGGTCGGAGATGCCTCCTTCACTGCGTGGCAAACATCTGGTCAAAATTATAATACCCTCTGCAAGGGTATACAAATTAGTCAGGCCTCACTAATCATGAAAAACGCATAACTAAGCTATTGCCATGAATTTCGTTAGAAAGTTATTAAGAGATACATATAATCAATTAGACTTGTGCTGATTACTTCTGAAAATTTGAATACAATTGGATGGATAAGCATGGGAGTTATTAGACAATTAAGTTACACCTTCAATCTTCTATCTTGCTCGCCCTCTTCTCAGATGGTTAGTCAGGTTTGGATCAATATATTTTTATACACCTGCAGGGTATTATAATTTAAGGCAAAAGTTTGCAACGAAGTGAAAGAAGCATCTAAAGTATATATATTCTTGATCAGCATCACCAGACAAGTCCGTCGGAGTGGTCTTTTCGGCTTCGGGAAGAAAGGGCGCTTAGGGACGCACTGAAGCTTTGAGTGCCGCGTATCTCAGAGTCGACCAAGCTCTGCTGTAGCATTCTTACCTTTTTCATCTAGAATCCTATTTAAAGTTTAAGCAGTTACTAATTGGTAATTAAATTATTACTAAAACCTCAACCTTTATTGATTAGAAATGGAATTATTTGTATACCCTTGCAGAGGGTATTATAATTTTGACCAGATGTTTGCAACGCAGTGAAGGAGGCATCTCCGACCCCATAAAGTAAATATATTCTTGATCAGCATCACCAGAGGAGTCGATCTAGCCATGTCCGTCTGTCTGTCTGTCCGTCTGTCGGTTTCTACGCGAACTAGTCTCTCAGTTTTTGAGCTGAAATTTTCAGCATAGTCTTATTTCTTTAGCACGCAGTATATATGTCGAAACGACCGAAATCGGACTACTATATCTTATAGCTGCCATCGGAATGATGGCGAAATTAATGTAAACAAAACTTTAACTTCTCTGTTTTTCAACGTATCTATAAATTTTGAGACAGCAGTTTTTATGGTTCTAGAATTACGGTTTTAATTTCATTAAGATCGGACCACTATATCATATAGCTGGAATAGAAGCGATCGGTCCATTTATATGAAAATGTAAAATTCTATGTTTTTTCAACATTACTAAAATTGTTCGATTTTCAATGATCCAATTGCAGACTGCAAGGTTATACCAACTTCGGTTTACCGAAGAAAGCTTTATTTCTCGTTGTTAATGTAAAGGCTTGATGGAGCGATTGCTTAAACAAGAATAGTTCTTAAGGCTTAAACATTTCTATGGTAGAGACTGAAACCTGAAATTTAAATTCTGGCATCATCGAGCTCTCTCGATTCCAATTTCGCCAAATTGAGCCTGAACCCAAATGGATCGAAGAATTCCGCTTTGGAAAATTTATCGTCCCGGTTTCCCCTCCGCCAAAGACCCCACCCATGCGAATCAGCATTATTATGAGATTCTTTATAGGCTTTGCTCGCGCTCCAGACCCTCCAGACACACAATTGAAATTTAAGCAGATTTAGTAGCTGTTTATATTAATAATGCCGCAGCTTGAAGCAAAATCAGCTGATCAACCGCTTGGATGCGAGTGCTGATGGGTTTGTTTGTAGTCGAACGTATAATAGGTACAGTGGTCACTCTACAAAGGCCACCCATCTTAACTTTATCTGCCACTTGTAACAGATTTATTATTTAATCTCAAAGTTTATGTGGATAAAGGGATAAAGGATTTGAATCCGGTGCTGCATTATCTCATCTAATCCGCCTTTAGTGGAGAGCCGAGAGCCTCGTCTTGATTAAGCAATTCCATAATGAGATTTAAATTACAGCCAGCGAGCGGCGGTGAGTGCAACTCAATTGAGCGCCACTCAGAGTCGCCCCACAATTGAGTGCGACATACTCACATGGAGCCGTGCTCGTGGAAGGTATAAAAGCGTGAGCTGGCCAGTCCACAGCCAACAGTTTCCTCCGGTTGACCACAGAGCGAGCACTCCAGTCCCACAAGCACAAGCAACAAACAAAACAAACCCATTTCAGTATGAAGACCGCCATTGCCATCCTGCTGTGCGCCCTGCTGGGTCTGGTGAGTACAGAGCTACACCGAGCTAAGGCTGAGAGCAGCCGGTAATCCCATCTCAATTCCCTATTCCCGACAGGCCTCCGCCACCGAGTACAAGCTCCGCACGTCCGAGGATCTGCAGAACGCCCGCAAGGAGTGCGGTGCCAGCAGCAAGGTGACCGAGGCGCTGATCGCCAAGTACAGGGCGATGGACTACCCCGATGATGAGATCACCCGCAACTACATCAAGTGCATCTTCGTCAAGTTCGACCTGTTCGACGACGTCAAGGGCTTCAAGGTGGAGAACCTGGTGTCCCAGCTGGGACAGGGCAAGGAGGACAAGACCGTGCTGAAGGCCGACATTGAGAAGTGCGCCGACAAGAACGAGCAGAAGTCCCCGGCCAATGTCTGGGTATTCCGTGGCTTCAAGTGCTTCATGGCCAAGAACCTGCCCCTGGTCCAGTCCGCCATCCAGAAGAACTAAGGCAAGAAAGCACGCAGTCTCCAGCACTTTCCACTCAATTCTAGAACCGCGAACAAAGAACACGCCATCGAACAAAGCGGCAAGGCAAATGCCGCACCTGGCTCTGCATTCCTACAATTGAAATAAAAACCATATAATAGTGCTTGAAAAAGGAAGAGTGTTCCGTTTATTTCGCTGCCACAGATCGCATGCATAAGTTAAGATCAGCTGCTAAGAAGCTGCCAGGTGCGGCCGGACAGGGTGTGGGTCCTTCGTATAATCGTCTCAATAATCACCATTCCCAACTAGACTTGCTCCCGCCCAAAGGAAAGGCATCGTACGCTTGTTTAATTCGGATATATTTGTCATCTTTTCATTTCGGTAAAATGCAACTTCTTCTTTACTCTATATATTTTTTTAATATATAAATTATGCACTTGTTTTCTGTTTTTTTTTCTTGATTTAATATATATATTTTGTTGATTTTCTTCTTTTCCAAGCGTACTTTCTGTCTTCTTTTTTTGTTATTATTTTCATCCTTCTTTTAATCAAGTTGCCATCTTTTAACTTCTTTTATTGTTGGTTTGCTTCTTCTTTTCTTTTGCGTTTCTTTTTTATATATTTTTATTTATATATAATTATGTTTATGTTTTTTTCCAAACCAACTTCTTGATTTTCATATTATTTTTTAGATTATTTTTAATTTGAAAATTAAAATGTGTGAAAAGAGGGGTGTTTGGTGTTTTGGGTGCTTCAAAAAACATTATAGCCAAGTCAAGATCTATAAGTTTCCATGGTGACTTCTTTTTTCTATTATTTTCGAGGTTTCTTGATCTTTTTCGCCTGTTTACTTGCTGTAGATGCGCTTTTTTTTTTGAGTGAAACGAGATATTTTTTCTGGCTTTTTCTCTTGTGACTTTTGTTTTCGCTTTTTTATTTTTTTCGGTTTTTTGATTTATTTATTTTGCAAAGAAGTTTGGCAATGAAATAATGTTTTTTGAAATAATATTGTAAAAAAATCTGAAATCAAATATTATTGGATTAAAGAACAGTGTCGTTAAATCAAATTAAAGCATTATGGTTTGTCCTCCAACCCAAGGCAAGGCATTCGCTTCAAATAAGTCTATTCTTAATCAGTCAGTCTTAGATCGTGCCTAGAAATGCTTTGTAAAGGCTCTAAAAGTTAAGTATTTAAATGGCCAAGGCCTCGGCATTATTTCTTATCTTGTTCCCAAGTTATATTTACAGCAAAGCTCGCAGGTAAGAATTTAAGCTAAATAATTCCTTGTTTTCTGTCTACACCAAAAACAAATAGCATACTATCTTATTATTATTATTTTTTTTTTAATAAAATGCCTTTTAATTTGATACTAAAAATATACTAATCTGCGCCAAGACTTGACAAAAATCACTAACGCAAAAAACAATAAAGCACTAAAATCCAACTAACGCGATTTTTACACGAACCTACATCGATAGTTCGATAACAAACTATCGATGTAGGTTCGTGTAAAAATAATACTCGATCATACACAATTGAAACTAAAGAGTATAAAATCTATACTCATAAGTATACATTTGATATAATTAAGTATTAAATCTATACTAAACTCGCTATACTGCTTGAGTATATATTTTATAAGGGCTAAGCTCTCGGTTTTTTCTTTCCTTTTTGGGTTTAGATATTAATACATTATTAAATTATTGAAGATTACTATTTAAAATTTAAAAGTTTTAGTATTTTAGCTGAGTTATTTACGAGCTCTGGCCTAAAGCTAATTATATTTCTCTTTGGGTTTACCCCATTTAATTAACAAAAAACCCAAAGGTATTACAAGTCTTTAAAGAGTTCACAACAATTAATATCGGCCATTAGCACCACCCAGAGTTAAGCTAGATTTATTTTTCTATTAGATACGAATCCCACTGGAAGGTTGGCCCCAAAAGCAGTCGCGTTCGTTATAGTTCGTAGATAATTTGCCAAAAAAATACCAAAACACTTACCTTACTAAGGTTTTAATAAAACAATAATCAGTAGGGAGCATAGTAATTGGCGCGACCGCGGTAACCCCTTCTGAAACGAAAGACAGACCGGGATTAGCTTGGTCCAAGCGGGTTGGAGGGGGCATTGGTTGCTCACTTACATTGCGCGTCGGGCGCCTCGGAAGGTGGAGTGACAGCACGACCCCCGAGAGACGCGAGCTCCTCGGCCCCGGAAGCTGCCGCGGGCGAAGCGGTTGGTTGTGGACAGGCCAGGGCGGTTTGTGCGCTTCGACATTACCTGAAAGGAGCACAGAAAAATAAATTATTGCAAATTTATCAATGATAGGACAAAGGCAAAGATAACTTACCTTGATTTGCCGACCCCGGAAAAGGGTCTCATTCATGGCCAAGGCGGTCTCGACGAACTCCTTCGAGCCGAACTCGATGTACGCAAAGCCCTTGGGATGGCCGTCAGCCTTGTTGCAGAGGATGGTGACGCGGTTGATGGTGCCACAGCCGTGGAAGTGGGCCTCCAGCTCCTCGGCCGAGGCGCCATAGTCCACGTTGCCCACGTAGACGGAGCGTGTGTCAATCTCCTGCTTTTCTTCGAGCGACAGTGGCACTGTGGCCAGGCCGGTGGTGGAGCCACCGGCCATCTGTTTGTCCACCTCCGACTGCATCTGCTTTATCTTCTCGGCCTCCTCCTCCATCTCCTTGACGCGCGCCTTGATGGCCTCCAGTTCGGGGTCGATCTGCATGCTGCCGTCCTCCTTTCGAGGGATTAGTTTTGGATAGATTTAGTGCTGGCTTTGAGGATTAAAGGAACGCCCAAATCTAAACCCAAATCCAAATCCAAGCCAGACAATGCGAAGCGACGCTTTGAAAATGGCGACGACGCTCACTTTGTTGTATCTCGGTATCTCCCGCCGAAGCTTTGCCGACGACGAGCTTTTCCAGGGAATTCGATTGCGCGTGCTTTCGCAGGGCGGGAGCACCACCGAAACTGGTTTTGGCTTGGACTCTCTCTCCCGTTCTCTCCTTAACTCACCTCAGTCTCTGCGGTTAGCTCGGGCTCCTGCTCCCCGTTCGCCTCCTCCAGCGACTCCAGAAGCTGATCCTCGTTCAGCGTGATATCTTCGTCAGCCATTGTTTTGTTTACGTTTGTTTGCGTTTGCGGGCAAAGCTTGGGTTTGATGAAGGCGCAAAAGCTCCCGGCGGCAGTTCTCTTTCAAAGAGAGCTAGTGAGCGGGGGCGGCGAAAGAGAACAAAGAGAATTAATGGCTTGACAACTGAGAAAGAGAGAGCGAGCGGCAGCCGGAGAGCAAATGCAAATGCGGTGAAATTCTTGGCACACTCAAAATGAACAAAATATCGACGTGGGAAAGTGTTATTAACCTCGGTCAAACGTGGTTTTCCATTCCACGCCAAATTTGACTTACGTTGGATGATATTTACAAGACACGGCGCTGCGCTGCTGACGTTTGCTGACTTCGCCCAAAATGGCCGCTGCCCAGTGAAATCTTTGAGGACTTTAAACTGATGCTTTCCACTCCAAAGGCACACAAATCGCAGCCTTTTCGTATCGGTATTCACCTTAGATCTCTCTTGCACTTAGCTGTAGTGCTTATTAAGGCCTAATATTTACAATATTGATGAACACACGTAAATTTTGCCACCGAAAACAGATTTACATATATTCGCCTCGTTTCTAGAGATGACACTTCGGTACAGTTTTCGCCTCGATATATTTGGCGAGGCCTCCAGAAAAGTTTTGGTATTTTTAGCTGGCGCCACAGGCTGGCAACACTGGTTCTGAAACTCTGGCCACACCATTCCGTGTTAATTATTATTAAAACAATTTAAATTCAAATGAATGATTCCTCCGATTCGGAATACGAGGACGTCGAGTACCTGGTCTTCGCGGATTTCAAAAACTCCATCCAACCGAACGAGCTGAAGCACGAGGACGCGGCCATCAAGGTCATCGGGATCGAGAGCGATACTCCCATGGCGGAGGTGAATGGCCACATCTACCGGGGTCGCTACGAAAATTCGGTGGGCACGAATGTGTTCTTCGAGAAGGAGAAGCGAGAAGACAAGCAAGCCGGCGATCCGCTATACGAGTCCGTCTGTCGCCAGCGGTACAAGTACGTGGACAAGTCCACCAAGGTGATAGCCTTCGAGCGGGCCTACATTGATAACTTGCAGTTGCTGGCCGAGAAGTCGGCCAAAGCTGACGAAGGCGAGCAGGAGGGTGTTGAGCAGTCGCTTAAGTTGAATATAACCTACAAGGAAGCGATTAACAAGTTTGGGGAGGAGCTTTAAAAGGGGTAAGTGAAGTAAGTAGTAAGTAAGTAATAGTAATAGTAAGATCTCCTTCTCTCGCAGCATCATGGAGGGTTACTGCCTGCCGACGGGGCCAGCATTAAACCTGGGAAATTTCCTTGCCGAATACAAGAGGAAGCTGACCGGCAGCGGGGGCGAAATGCCCTTCTATCTGCAAACGAATCCCATGCTCGTGGACGTCGCCGAGAGCTGCTCCCTGGATATGATTGACTCGCCCGAGGACAGCTCAGTCATCAACTTCCAGCCCGGCGCCGACATGTATCGCCCCATCGTGGCTCAGCCCCAAGAGGGCCACCATGTGCCCAGCACATTTTCCGCGTTGAGCCAGCACAAGGCCAGGTCCCGGAAATCGGCATTTATTCGTACGCCATACAACTACAAAATGAACCCGCCGCCGCCGCCCGAGTGCACGGAACTCGAGGTGAATGCCTACGAGCTGGAGCTCAGTGTACGTTTGTACCGGCCACCTCGGGCCGCTCATCGGGGCTACAAGGTGGAGGTGCCCGTGTTCGCCGAGGAGTACCTCTGCCTGGGCAGCAACTATCTGACCGAGCTGCGCGACAAGATCAGCTGCATATGCGCGGGCAAGCGCTTCATAGACATCAGCAACGACCCGGACGCGCCCCTGCCCACCATCGATACAAATCCGGGATATTTCTTCATCAACGACACCTTCTACAACGACATGCGCAACCCGAACAACTGCGACTACTCCGAGACGGTGATCCAGTGGGCAAACACTGCTCATGGCATGCAGGACGAATCGTTCAAGGTGGCAAGCATGGAGGCCACACGCTTCGTCGACCTCACTGTGGCGCCGGGTTCGCCGCTGCACTACCTGCACCACGGCAACTGCGAGCACGTGTTTGTCATCTCCCAGATCGAGGTGCTGACGCCGCGCAGCAAACGCCCACACCGCAGTCTGTACCCCTGTCCACGCACCTACAGCGCCTTCAATCGCAGGTCCTGCTACATGTGCGGCATTAATAGCTTTCACTTTATCATCGAGAAGTCGTCGCGGCAGCTGCACGATCCCTCCTACCTGTGCCGCACCTGCTTCTTGAGTTTCTACTACGTGGACGGTCAGAAGGTGGGTCACTTCAAGGCCTATCGCATATACGACCATGACGCGGAGGAGCCCACAGAAGATGTGGTTATCATAGGCGATTGATGCCCGGACACAGTTCCCATCAGCAGGCCAAGGTGCTGAGAACAATTCTACCTTTTGTGAATCGATTATTTTCGATTCGATTCCAAAAAAAAGATCGATTTAAATCGATTTTATCGAAAAAATAAAAAACGATAAAGGCTCAATACAGCTTTTAAGCTTAAATGATGCGAGTGAGTCATTAAAGTTAGTATTTAAGTGATCAAAAATCAATTTCTATGAATAGAGTTTTTCATTATGTTTTCATTAACAAGCTTAACTGGGTTTTCTACAATTTTCAAGCCATTTTTTTCCAGGCTACCGACTGGTCGATTCACGTAAAAAATAATAGTTTTTTTTTCTCATTTAAAAGCATTGAGCTATAAAACCATCGATAGTGCCCTTACTCGATATTTTCGATAGTGATAGTCCAAACCATCGATACAATCGATACCATCGGAAAAATAAAATGGGTTAAAAAAATGTTATTTTGCTTAAACAAACCCAGATTAAATGACATAATTTATATAAGATTTCACATCACATCTCTGTCTATATAGATTTTGTATAAGGATAGTTTTTGATAATAATGATTTAAAATTAAATAAATATTATTTGCTGCTATGGCGATATATCGATGGTGGAAAAAAGCAATCGATAGTGACGCGGAGCACAACACCATCGATAATATCGATAGTATCGTCGATAGTTTTACAGCTCTACTTAACAGGGTTTTCTACAATTTTCAAGCCATTATTTCCAGGCTACCGACTGGTCGATTCCCGTAAAAAATAATAGATTTTTTTCTCTCATTTAAAAGCATTGACTTAACCGATTTTGGCACTGAATTGTTTGCAGTCCTACTGATAACTTTTCTCTCAGCTCTAGGACTAAATTGATGTTTAGCAACTACCCTTCAACTCTAATTTTCTGGGAATTTGTGACACCAGCGTATCCGGCTCGAAGGACCAAAAATGTCGTTGTCGGGGCCTGATACGCTGGTGTCCCAAATTCCCAGAAAAATAGAGTTGAAGGGCTGAAGTTGGTGATGATATTCTCCTTTCGGGGTTTTATGTATGTTTAACTAGTTCTTACTTTAGTTACCATTTATAATTAAGAAAACAGAAAACAGAGACTTTTGACTTTAATTCGCGAACTCCAAGGACGCCATTGAACGCTCAATGGGCTTGGACTGATATTTTATTGTAAAATATTCGTAGATAGATTTAAATAAAATACACACATACATTGCAACAAGAGTAATTGGCATTCGGTTGCCGTAAAGCTGCCTAAGTTCCATGCAATCTAGATTAGCAAAGGGTTAGTGTTGTGGTTGTGTTGTCCCCAGTTGGGAGTACAAAAATGCAGACCGAACAAAGTTAATACAAGTAGTCGTACCTTCTTAAGCCTAGGTCTAGCGTTAATACATATTTTATGTTTATGCCATAGTTCGATTTTTACAAAAAGGATTCAGAGTATAGAGACTTGACCAAGACCAATGGGAAAACAAACCAATAGACTAATTTTGGCCAATAACATAGTTATATATATATGTATGTATATATAAATATCCTAGACAAGAACTAGTACTAGTGGGTACTTAGCAATACAATACAGTAAAAACCTGCACACTGGGAACCGGAGCAGAGTCCGGCGTGCGCTTGTGGTGAGAGACAGTGCGTTTAGTTACTTGGGGGCGTAGAAATGCAACGAACATATTGCCAACATCCATCCGAAAACCGTCCAACAAATACATGTATATCATTACGAGTAACTCTGCAGGCTGTGATTCGCCCGGACATCATCTTTGGTGTACGTGCTTGCGTTTGCGTTTACTTCCGTGTTAAAGCTTTGACCAGCGGGCGGCCAGAGAGCGCCGCCTAGCTCTGGAAGACCAGCTCCCGCTCCACCGACAAGTACTCCAGCATCTGGGCCGGCACTGGCAGCTGGGCCAGCTGCTCGCGCGACATCTGGCGCTGCAGGACGCGGCGACACAGATCCTGCAGCTTGGGCATGTTGGCGTACCGACTGAGCGGGTACTTGAGGATCACTGGAAACGGCGGCTGCATCTCGTTGGGTACCTTCACGAAGCAGACAAAGTTGTCGTTGGTGCAGCGGTGCAATATATCCTCGATCATCTCCACTATGGACTCGTATTTCAGTTCCTCGAAGTGCCAGAAGTCGTCGCGAAACTCCAGCCTATAGTGCAGGGTCACGTTCACAATCCGGAAGCTCAGCGTGAACTGGGAGCCGCTGGTCTCCGAGTCGCGGACGAGGAACGAGCCAGTGGGCTTGTCGCTAAGCTGCCGCTGCGAGTCGCGCCTGGAGATCTCCCCCCAGTACCACACTTGGCTGAAAGCAACAAACAAACAAAGAGCGTGAGTCATCGTCGATCTCTGGCTGCGCTGCGGCGCTGGCGCTTACTTGAGCATCTCCGAGCAGGCCTTGTACATGACCTGGTTGGGCGAGTGGGCGTCCTCGCGCTCCAGCCACTTCTTCCGGATGAAGCGCAAGTAGTCGTGCGTGAACGGCAGCGTGGGCTCCGTGCAGATGGCCGGGGTGAGGAACTCATAGGTGGCATCCGTGGTCCCGCCATCGTCGCAGTCGCCCATCGAGTGCCAGTTACGCAGCGAACTGAGGCCCTGGCCCACCTTTCGGCGTAGTCTCGCGAACACGTTCCGCTTCTCCCGACGCCTTCGGAGGGTGCCCGTGCCCCCATTGCTGCAGCTGGCCATGGACGTGTCCCCAGCAGCATCAAGGACGCACACCTCGTTGTTGTTGTTCTGGTGACCTTCAGCCCCGCCAGTGCTGGCGGATACAGCCAGCGCCGAGTCGGACTTCTTGCGCCTGGTCAGCGAGTGGAACCAGCCCTTCTTCTCCTTGTCCCTCTCCTTGCCCCTGTCCTTTGTGGAGTCTCCTCCTCCACCACCAGCGCGCTCCTGGTGGCGCTGGCTGCTGTGGGCTTGGCCTTGGTCGCCGTTGCTCATTGTGGAGTGGGATCGGAACGGCGTCCTCGTGGTGGTATCACATCATTGATCTAAATCGGAGCCGTGATTAATGCCACCGAAATTTATTGATAAGAAATTATTTGTTTTCGTTGGAGTACACAATATTTTTGGACATTTTTAGCCACTTTCGCATCGGAAAACCTGGCAGCACTGCTGCGGAGAACCTGGCAGCACTGGTTGGATCCAGTTCGAATCATTATAAAATAATATTAAGATCATTAGGTATAAAAAATAAATCTCCTACTCCAAAAAGTTTGTTCTTTTCTAAAATTCAAATCTATCTCAAAAGCAGTCTACAATATTTTGACCGTGCGACATTTTTCTTAAGTAGTTAAGTCATACAAACATTATAATTTATATGTTGGAAAATTAACTAAATAAGTTTCGCAAAAATGTTATATTTAAAAAGAATTATATTATTAATTAATATTCTTAAATATTTATTTAATTAAACGAAAAAATCGTCTAGTTAAATAAATCTGGAATACCTCAATTAATAATATTATGTAAATGGTATTTCTTTGGTATATGCGGTTAAACTTATCAACAATCTGCTATCGATACTGAAAAGGGGAAGTAAATTGTTTTGTTAACTTAATTAGAGACAATACCCTAAAAGGATTAACTATATATTTATTAAATTAATTTTGTTATAGCTTTTCTAATGTTAATTTTAATAAATAAATTTGGCGGCTTTCAGAACGCCTTAGCGCATTTTTCCCTAAGCGTTTGGCTATTTTTAGCATCTTGTTAAGACGGTCTGCTGCATGGCATTTAACATTTAAATAATTATATCTTTATTTGGTGGTTCTTGTTCTAAGTATTGTTAATTTAAGACAACTTCTCCATGAAGCTGGATTTGTCCAACTTTTTTAAGGACGAGCGCAGTCAGGCCCTGGTCTTTATAGATGCGAATTGGCTAAACATCAAGGATGTGCAGGATCACATTCAAAATTTGTTTAAATTGGTATGTTATTAATTAAATTTATGAATCCCTGGACCTAATGTGCCTCCTTCAGGCCGATATTAACTTGCTGACAACAGATGGCTGCTTTCTGCCGCCCAGGGAGTCTATCCAAGTGCTCAAAGAAGTCGAGGGACTCAAGTATGTGATCCTCTGATTCACTAGAGCTCCTTAACTCATATTCATAAATCTCCTTTAATGCAGGGCCTTCCGGTTCAGTGATCCGGGCCAGCATGACTTCGCCAGCCCGGCTCCAGTGGCCAAGGGCAGTAAGAAGCGCAAGTATAAAGCAGCAGAGGAGGAGGTCGAATTGGCCAGCTCCACTCCTAGTCGCCCGTCAAAGCGTTCCAAAAAGAAAAGCTCGGTAGCGCCTGAGCTACCGGCGGAAACATCGCCAGACTTGAGCATTGTACCTTTCGAGTTTCAGCTAAAAACTTCACAAAACAGCACAAAGTATGACAGGTCAAACGAGGAACCATCAGCACCTTCGAGCTCCAAGGAATCCTCAGTGATGGCAGCGGCGGATCACAACCCACCTGCAGAGGAGCCTGCTCCGCTACAAGAGATCACAATACCCGCTCCTCCACACGTAGTGTTTCGCTGTCCTCTCATGGAGCTGGACTCCAACACTGGACGCACATTCGAACTCCCAGCTAAGAAGACTAAGGTGGTCATAATTGAGAATATCACGATTAAGCCCGCCAATGGGATTCATGTGGATGTGGAGGAAGAGGCTGCCGATGCTACGGAGAAGCTAGGGGAGACATTAATCGACGTTATGGGTGCGGAAGCAGAAGACAGCATCCAACAGGATGAGGTTTCGGCAGAACCTGCTGACCTCACTAAGGAATCTGAAGCGGAGGAGACCTCTCAGATTGAGGAGAAAGTTGAGCCCAAGGACATCTCACCAGCTCCCGTTGCCGCTCCAGCTCCAGCTCGCCTTTGTGCTGAGAGCTTTTCCTCCGATTCCGAGGACGATGTCATGGTCTTGGATGACACCAATGCGGATGATTCCGATTCCGATGTGCAGGCAGTGGTGCCCGCTGAAGGCAAGCCTCAAACATAACTACACCCAAAAAAAAATCATCATAGAACCTATACGATTGTTACATGAATTCTATACTCTTGAGTATGAAAAATTTCTTAATAAGATGCTTATTAATTTGATACTACAAAAGTATACATTTTATACTCATCTGCACCAATATTTCACATTAAACACTAACGCGACAAACAGAAAAGCACTAAATTCCAGCTAACGCGATATGTTATCGAACTTTCGATGTAGGTTCGTATAAAAATAATACTGGAAAATACTACAGAGTATAAAAACTAAACTTTGGAGTATACATTTGATATTTTAAAGTATAAAATCTATACTAAACTCGTTAAACTGCTTGAGTATACTTTTAAAACAACGCGTAGAAAGGTTAAACTCTTGTTTTTTTTTTTTTTTTTGGGTGTACTTTAATGACTTTAACTTTAACTTTATGCCAGATTATAATTATTTGAATTTTAGAGCCAACAAAGCCAGGTGAATCGAACATTATTCGGGATATGTTGCAGAGCGCAGTGGCCTTGAACAGCTTGCCGAGTCGCGGCGATACCATACTCTTTAAGCTAATGAAAGTCAAGGGGAATGCGGCCTCGGGGAGCACTGATTTCATAGCTGGCAACTGCACCTTCATCAATCGTCGCTGCAAGGTCATCACACTGGAAGTTGTTGGTAAGGCAGCCAGTCAATCGCCTCGCATAACTCAAAGTTATTTCCTAACTCTTTACACTTCAGCCTGCGCCTCCGAGTTCACCCGCATCCTGCGTCAGTATAGCAGCAGCCTGTACGAGTCCGGCGACGAAATCCGCTTCCTAAATGTCACCGCCAGCGACCTGATGGAAGCCAAGATAGTCGTGGACACAACTGACTAATTTACTGATTTTGTGTACATTATATTGTTTGTTCTATTTTTTGTTGGCTCTGAAGTTCCTCCTCCTTTCCCCTCAATGTTGACTTTGCTAAATGGCTTGGACAGCATAATATCCAGGGTAGTTCGTAGTTCGTATATAATTATTTAAAATGTAAAGTATATCAAAAGATAAACAACGATCAAATAAATGTACGTATTGTTGGGACCATATTGATGTCCCCCTACATGGTGTGCTTCTTGATCTGGTTCAGCAAGTCATCGGCCTCCTCGCCGGTCTTCACGCGCAGCAGCATCGTTGCGACCTTGGTCTCCTCGGGCGTGGGCATGCACACCATCATCACGTTGTTCTTGCCCATCCGCTGGCAGGGTATGCCATCGCTCAAGATTAGATTGACCAGGATATTGCCCAGATTTGTGTCCGCCCGCACCAGCATCTGTGTCTTCTCCGAGTCCTTGACCGGCTTCAAGTAGAGTGTTCCGATGCCCCGGTCAGCGTAGTCATTGCCCTTTTTCACAAAGACCTTGCATCGCTTGGAATATATGGCATCATCCTCAACGACCTGCAAGAATCTGGTTAGTTTTCTGGTTAGCTAAGACACCTTTGCGTCCATTTACCTGTTTGAACTCGACCTTCGGCGGCTTGTCCTCATCATCCTGAGCCTCTTCGCTGGCCACAGCTGCTGCTGCTGCTGGCGGCTTGATGTTGCCGAAGGAGAAGGGCGCTGCACCGGATGTGAAGGAGAATCCCCCTACAGCAGAGGCGCCTACAGCTCCCTCGGCCGGCGGCTTGCCGAAGCCCGAGAACATGGAGCTACTCGGCTTATCAGTGTCAGTGTTGCTCTTCAGGCCGAAGCTAAAACCATTGGTTTTTGGGGGCGTGGCCACGGGCTCATCCTTTTTGGTGGTGGAAAATGAAGTATCATCCTTTTTGGGGGAAAACAAAGGTTGTTGTTCACTCTTTTTGAAACTAAATAGGCCCCCCGGCTTGGGGGCATCCTCGGCGGCCTTGGCCTCGTCCGCGCCCGCTGGCTTCGGAGAGGAGAAACTAAAGATGCTGGTGGCGGGAGCTGCTGCTGGTTTGGCTGGAGCGCTGGAAACGCTGGTCGTGCCGAAGGAGAACAGTGGCGTGGTGGTTGTGGTGGTGGTTCCACCGCTGGTAACCGTGCAGTTCGGCTTCTTGGCGGCGAACGGCGAAGTGGCGCCACCAATGGGTGTGCTGGGCTTGCCAAAGGAAAATGTGGCCGTTGGCTTGGGTGGGGACGAGACGCTTGAAACGCTAGAAACGCTGGCAACGCTGGCAACGGGGGGCGATGCCAGAACAACGGGTGCCGCTGCAGGTTTGGACTTTGTGCGTGATATCCGGTCACTCTCCTCGTCCTTCAGCTCCTTCAGGTGCTTCTCGTAGTTCTCGAATACTGGGGTCAGTATGCAGTACGCACTCCTGTTCATCTGCTCCTGAAGGAACTTGACGATGGCCCTATTCAGTTCGGCCACGCTCTCACGGTACTTCGAAGACTCGCTCTTGCTTGAGGGGCTTGAGGCGATCTTGGCGGTGGCGATGGCGGAGGCGCTTGCCGGCTTGATGCTAGAAGGTGACGACTTGAATACGGACGACGTGGGCTCGTTCTCCTTCTCCTTTTTGGCGCTTGATATGGTGCCGAGAATGGAGGTTGCCGGCGCTTGCTTGGCGCCATCGGTGGTACTTGTTGATTCCTTGGTCGAGCTGATGCTACTGCTGCCGAAAGTGCTTGTGGCTGGCTTGGCGGTCGTGGTAGTAGGGCTGGCCATGAACGAGAACGTGGGCTTGGCGGCCGGGCTCGTGGTGGCCGTAGCAGTGCTAGTCGGTGCCGGCAGATTTGCCAGGAAGGAGAAGGGCGATTTCGCGCCACTTATTGCGCTCGGCGTGCCGAAACCTGATGGCAAAGAACCTGATAGTAACAACCACTAGCAACATTTTAAAATTAAGTAGAGCTCACCCGAGAATCCGCTGAAAAGGCTCTTGGTCGCAGCGGGGGCATCCTCGCCGCCCTCGCTGGAGGCCGTGGGTCCGCCGGTAACCTTGCGGCGCCCCTTCTTGATAACGCGTGTCTTGAGCTCATCCTCGGTCGCCGTGCGAAAGGTACCGCGCTCCTCGGGCTCCTCCTCTTGGTCCCAGTTGTCGTGGTTCAGGTTCGAGGTGGCCTGCCGCTTGCCAGCCATTTTATTTCAATCCTAGATTAAATTGCAAATGCCAGAAAATGCTGGGAAACCAATGGAACCCACACCGCGTTGCTGTCAGTGCTGGCAAATCTTCGGAGCACTATCGATACTATCGGTTGTTATCTCCACTATCGGTGTTTTGTTTAGTCAGGCTTTATTGGCATTTAAAAAAATAGATATTGCAAATTATTAATAATAAATAAATCATTTAATCAATTCTGTTAATAAAAAACTAAGTAAAACCTATTTTACTAGTAAAAACCAAAAACAAACAAAATCGACTTTTGCCAGCTCTAGTTGATAAGTATCGAAAGTGCTTAAACGCCCTTATGAGCAGACAGCTTTCGATAGTACTATCGAGGGCTGCACCCAGCGCTAGACGATAGCCAGTGCTATCGATAGAGCAACAACAATCACACTGTACAGCGAGAGACGCCAGCAGCACAAAATCGCAATAAAGCAAAAAGCATTAAATCACATCTACGGCCGAGTTGACCATGTTTAGTGCCGCGAATCCGAGTTCGAGTCCGAGTGCCTGCTCCAGCACCTGCCAGGTGGCCAGCTATTAATGGCCCCGCCGCCCGGGCACTGCGCACTTCCCTCTGCCAGCGTTAATTGCGCTGCTCGCAGTACCAGAAAAGCTGAAAAACCCCAAATCGCGAGAGGATGAGAACGCCAGTGCGTGGATATATGTTTGCGGATTGCAGTAGTTCCAGGGAAAGTGCTAGTGCGAGTGCGAGTGCGAACAGCGACAATAACAATCCGGAGTGAATTAATCGCGCAGAGACACGTACAGTGCAGAGGCGTTATCCTTGTTTCGTTACTACTCGCTGTCCCGCTCTCTACCTCTCCCACCACTCGCTCCTTGCCACGGCCTTGGGCGTGAGTTGGTGTGTGTCGTGTGTCGCGTGTGTGTGTGTCTCCCGTCTGTGTGTGTGTGTGTCCCTTCTGTGTCTGTGAGTTAAGATTCGTATCCTGAGCAAAAATGCCGCCATCCCTGATAGCCGTGTCCGAGTTCGTGGAGGAGACGCGCTCCGATTACAACTCGCCCACCACCTCCACCTTCGCCTCCCGGATGCCCGACTGCCGCTACACCGTTGGCGTGCTGGAAGAGGTGAGCTGCAAGAGCCTTGAGGCTTGAATTCTTTGTTTTGTATGTCCCTCAGGTAGCCCAGGGTTTGCCCTTATCCCCGGCAGCCATCTCTCTCTCTTGGTCACAAATCAAAACAAAAGTTCAAGGTAGCCCCGATAAAGAATTCATGGAACAGGCAGCAGGTGTGTTCCGGGATTAACATTCGCAGAATCCGCTTCACTGCTGAAACTAGAACGATTTGGGATTGAATTCTTCAAGGGATTTGGAGATCTAACTAAAGAGAAACTAGCTATGAACAGCTTTAAGTGATGGAAATAGTTTTTTATGGTATTTTTAGAGCAAAAGTTAAGTAGGTCGCGATGCCAGAATTCTTCCATCAGAACCAAAGAAAGCGTTTGAATTCGGTTAGAAAAAGTATGAATTCAATCATTTCTATTTGTATTATTTATGGTTGAGAAATGGAAGTATAAGAATAGATTTTGTTATGTCTAGATAAGCACCATTCTTGGGAAATGGAACATTATCTCGAATTGTATTCGGATAAATGATTTGATAAGCGATTGAGACATTTGCTAATGGTATCTATCAAAAAGAGTTCCTACCTTGCATTCGATGGAAGAATTAGTAATTGTGAAGTCTAAAAACCCTTTAAAATATTCAAAAATTCTATGGAACTCGGCTTGTTTAATATCGAATATAATAAAAATACGTTTTTAGCACAATTAATGCAAAGTACTGCGTAGAAAACAGTTCAAAACTGAAATCGAATTCCCCGAAAAATTCCGTGAAAGTGAAAACCGGAGCATGACTATACGGTTTGGCCGTGCAATACTGCAGCAAACGTGGTAGACGTAGACGACGCCCCCAGCAGCAAAACGATGATGATTTTTATTTGCACAGAGAGGAAGGAGGAGCAGCAGCGAAATGATTTGTAAATTGGCTCGGCGCCAAAATGAGCCACCGCCTGTTATTTAGCTCTGCCACCAGCTGGCCTCTCTCTGGCTAAATGGCTAAATCAATGCGGATGCAAGGGACAGGGAGCCGGAGTGGGAGTGGGAGTGGTTGTGGCTTGCCACACGAGCATGCTGCAATTTCTATATTTAGTCACAGAGCAGCTGAGGGCGCCTGTCCCTATATAGAATCACCACTCCGCATCGCTCCCGCTCCCGCTCCCGCTGATAAAGCGCATATAAATACGGCCGGAAAAGGCCTGTGATAAGAAAAGCAAGAGTGAGAGTGAGGCGAGGGCGATGCGAGAGCTTTTCCCGTACCGAAACCCACTGCTTAGCCAGGCACTTACTTAGTCAGTGGAGCCGGAGCAGTGGGAGCCACATCATCCGTTCTGTCACTAGAAATTCCCCTTAGAGTGGCCCGATTCCGAGTCTGGCATTATGCAATGCCTCGTATATGTATATGCTCCAATTCCCCCGGCTAATGCAGCTCCCGGCGAAACAAAATTAGACTTGGATTTATTGGAACCAAGAGGCAGCAGTCGTCGCCGTCGCGTCATTCCCACTTCCCCGAAACAAAGGGAAGGGCCGGGCCGGGACGGGGGCCGCCTTCTTGGACACAACACTAGCATTTAATATTTAATTTCGCTGATGGATTTTTGGTGTAGCCCAGGCGGACTTGCCGGTGACCTCCATTCCGCCAGTTAAATGAGTTTTATTTCATTTTTTTCATTTTTTTTCGGCCTGTCTCTCCCATTGCGTGTTTATTATATTGGGAGCAACTGTAAAACGGTCTAAAACGAAATTTAATTCGGTTCAGCTCCGAGTTTCTCTGTATTTTTCACCCATTTAACCGCCTCTCTAACAAAGTGTTGCGGTTTCAGCCTTCTTCTGGGGCTTTGACTTGATAAAAATTAGCATCTTTTGTTATCAAAACAGCAGAAAACTGGTCGAGTCGCTTAGCTTTGTTTGTGTTTTTTTTGTTCTAGGCGTGAGTTGTTTGCATTCCCAGTAATTCACTCCAAGTCTCTGCTCATGACTAATCTTCCCGAGCGGATGGCTCGGGGTTCGTTTGTCCCCCCAGATGTTTGCCCCTATCGCCTGGGGATCGAATTGCAATCGCAAACAGTTGTACTTCCTTGGAGCTAATCTAATCTAGAGTATTTATTGGCCAGTTGCTTGCGTGGAGTTCATATTTCATTTATAGTCCGAGCACAGCCCCAAGTTTTATGTTTTATGTGATTCCCAGGCCATTTCTCGTGTCCCTTGGCGGCTAATTCAATTTTCCAAACACACACATATTTTGAATTGAAGGCAATTGGGGAAAGTCAATGGGTCAATAATGGGGGGGAACAAACTCTTTCCCGGGCCCCCGCTGAAACGGATTTATGGAGTTCCGTTTCATCTAAACATTGCCACTCTCTGTATCGATCCAAACACTGGCATGTGCATAAACCATTAATGTTTCAAAAGGGGCGTAATTCAGGGGGCAAAGTACTTGAAATCAGACTTTTTCGAGTCTTAATTGGTGCATGCGACTGCATTTCAAATGGGGCAGCTTGTTCGGTTATTAAGTTTAATAATAGAAGTGACCTTGTCGCACATTTTCAATTAGCCAGTGCCATGAAACGTGGGGGAATACACACCGCCGAGGGGGTGCAAGGGTCGTCCAAGAGGCGCACTGAATACCTAATGCCGCCGATATGGACGCTCACTCAATCTCAATCTGTGAATGTTGTTCATTCGGTGTCCATCCGCGGCGTTTCCTCCATTATTTTGTCTTTCCATTTTTGGGCCGAGCTTGGGAATGTATTGTGGCTGCTCCTTTGCAAATCAGAAGGTTAATTTCCAAAGAGAGAATTACAGTGACTAACAGGTTTAAATTAAATATTTATACACCCACCAAAAAATGTCATAGAAACTGTACTGTTGTTAGATGAATTCTACACTCTTGAGTATTAAACATTTCTTAATAAGATGCTTATTAATTTGATACTACAAAAGTATTAAAATAATACTAATCTGCACAAAGACTTGATAAAAATACCGAAAGCGTTAAGCAGAAAAACACTAAATTCCAGCTAACGTGATTCGTTTTCAAATTTTTTTATGTAGGCTCGTATACAAATAATACTGGAAAATACTACAGAGTATAAAAACTATACTATTGAGCATGCATTTGATATTATAAAGTATTAAGTCTATACTAAACTCGTCAAACTCTTTGAGTATATTTTTGAGACAAGGCTTAGAATGGTTAGACTCTAGTTTTGTGTAAATAATAATACTGGTACTACTTAATACTTACTAGATCATTTATCCCCTTCCCTTACAGCGGTTGGAGTTTGATCGGGAGGGTCTCACCAAGCTGAAGAAGGCGGTCAAGGCCATCCACAACTCGGGAATCAGTGAGTACAGAGTCTGAGATAAAGGCTTCCGTATGTTTTGCGAATAACACCCTTATCTTGCAGCCCATGTGGACAATGAGATGTTCATGGTGCGGTCTCTGGAGAGGCTGGGCGGCAAGGTTATCGACCAGGATGATCCGGACATTGGCGCCGCCATACTCAAGTTCAGTGTGGTCACCAAGGAGCTGAGTGCGCTGATGAAGACTCTGGTAGATATCACACTGGCCCTTCTCCAGCCCCAGGCACTATCTCTGACCCATTTATATCTTAAACCCCCCGACAGATGCAAAACATCAACAACATTGTGATGTTTCCGGTGGACTCGATGCTGAAGAGCGAGCTGCGCGGCGTCAAGGGCGACATGAAGCGGCCGTTCGACAAGGCGGCCAAGGACTACGAGGCCAAGTTCATCAAGATCGAGAAGGAGAAGAAGGCACAGGCCAAGGAGGCGGGCATGGTGCGTACGGAGATCGATGCCGCCGTGGTGGCCGACGAGATGGAGAAGGAGCGCCGCCTCTACCAGCTGCAGACCTGCGAGTATCTGCTCAAGTACAAGGACATCAAGACCAAGACGGGCATCGAGCTGCTGCAGCACTTTATCGAGTACTATCACGCGCTGAGCAAGTGAGTGTACCTTTGCTTACAGGTGCTCTTAAAGGCTGCATATTAAAGAGAAACCCCTCCTCCTGCAGCTACTTCAAGGATGGCCTACAGACAATCGATCACTTCGGCACCTACATCGGTGATCTGAGCGAGAAGCTGCACGAGATCAAGCAGAAGCAGGACGAGGATCGACGCAGCCTGCTGGACCTGCGATCCGTGCTGCGCAGCACACCGGACTTTGAGCGCGTGGACAACGTACCCTCCTCGGAGAACCGGAGCGGGGGAGCGGGCTACTCCCTCCACCAGTTGCAGGGCGACAAGCACCACGGCGTCACCCGGCAGGGCCATCTGCTCAAGAAGAGCGAGGGCAAGGTGCGCCGCGTGTGGCAGAAGCGACGCTGTCGGGTCACCAGCGACGGCTTCCTGGATATCTTCCATGCGGACGAGACCAAGCCGCCGACGCGCGTCAATCTGCTGACCTGCCAGATCAAGCCGGTGCCGGACGACAAGCGGGGCTTTGACCTCATCAGCTGTGAGTTAACCTAGCCTCTAGCCTCTAAGATCGGGCTAATCCTCTTCCAGACAATCGTCCGTATCACTTTCAGGCCGAGGACGATGGCGACCAGAAGGCCTGGATGGCCGTGCTGGTCAACTGCAAGGAGAAGGCCCTGACCAAGGCCTTCCAGCATGCCAATCCCCAGATGAGCCCCAGCCTGGTGGAGCTGCAGAAGACGGTCATCCGCTATGTGCAGCTGCTGCCGGGCAACGATCGCTGCTGCGACTGCGGATCGCGCAACGACGTGACCTGGATCAGCCTGAACTTTGGCATTCTGGTGTGCATCCAGTGCTCGGGCGTGCACCGCGACCTGGGCGTCCACCACTCGCGCATCCAGAGCCTCACGCTGGACAACCTGACCACGGCCAATCTGCTGATCGCCCGGGCCATGGGCAACAGCACGCTGAACGACATCATGGAGGCGAAGCTGGGCCGGGGCAAGCTCCAGCACGAGAGCAGCATGTAAGTACCGCAGTAACCAGTTCTGGGTTAGAGCTGTAAAACCATCGATAGTGCCCTTACTCGATATTTTCGATAGTGATAGTCTAAACCATCGATAATATCGATACTATCGACAAAATAAAATGGGTTTAAAAAATTTATTTTGCTTATACAAACCAAATTAAATGGCATAATTTATAAAAGATTTTATGTAATAAAAAAAATGAAAGAAATTTTATCACAATTACTGTCTATATAGATTTTATATAAAGATAATTTTTGATATTAATGATTGGAAATTAAAGAACAATGTTCTGATCCGTTCTTAAGAATATACAAATTTAAGATTATATTTATTGGGAAAAACTAGTAAATTTTATAAGAATTCACTGATTAACTGCTAACGCGATGTATCGATGGTAAAAAAGAACAATCGATAGGGACGCGGAGCACAACACCATCGATAATATCGATAGTATCGTCGATAGTTTTACAGCTCTATTCTGGGTTTGAGCTTCTAACTTGTAATAATTTCCAGGGAGGAGCGCTACGACTTTATCCGCGCCAAGTACGTGGCCAAGCGGTATGTGATGCGCACTTGCTCGGATGACAACGACCTGCGCTGCGACCTGGAGCAGGCGGTGGTCAATGCGGACATGAGCCAGCTGCTGCAGGTGTGGGCCGAGGGTGCGGATCTCACCTGCTGCCTGCCCAGCTCGGATGGCGGCGAGACAGCGCTCCATCTGGCCGTGCTGCGCGAGATGGGCTCCACGCTGCACATCGTCGACTTCCTCATCCAGAATATGCCGCTCAAGGGCCTCAACAAGGCCACCAACCCGGCCGGTCTGCTGGACGTGACCGGCAAGAATACGGCGCTGCACTTGTGCGCCCTCCACGATCGCCGGGAGTGCATGAAGCTGCTGCTGCGCTCGGGCGCTGACTACGAGCTGAAGAATTCGCAGAACAAGACAGCGCTGGATATTGCCAAAGAGATGGGACACAATGGCTGCAGGGAGCTTGTAAGTCTTCCTAAGGATTCCTATAGAATCCTGTTAATTTTAATTGATTTTTCTTGAACAGATTGAATGTGCCATAAAGCGGGAAAAGAGCGCCTTCGATCACATCAACACCGACTGGAATCTGCCCAACGAGGACGGTTCCACGGACTTTAGCGACGATGAAACGGTCATCGATGAGCGCGTAGGTTACGCTTCTCGATCTCGATCTCGATCCCCCGCTGATCCCTGTTCGTTTGCTTGCAGAAATCCCGCTCGCGTCCCCCCAGTTTTGCTGGCGGGGACTCGCCCGTTCTGCGCTCCCGTTCCTCCACATGCGACTCCATACAGTCCAGTTCTAGTCCAATCGCCAACTGTCCCAGCCGCCAGTTCACGCTGCCCTCGGGCCTGCCCAGCTACACGCAGTCGGCGGGCACCTCGCCCAAGCAGCACATCAGCGTGGGCCAGTACCTTGGCAGCAGTGCCAGCAATGTGGGTGGCGCTGGCGCTGGTAATGGCGGCGGCGGCTCCAGTCCCAGCTCCGCCTCCAGCCAAAGCGTTCGGGCGGCAAGGAACAGCCTGAACATGCAGAGCGAGATGAGCAGCGTGGCGGGGCATGTGGCGGGCGGCGCCCGCAAATCCACGTCCACGGCCAACATGAACTCGCTGAAGAAGCGCACGGCGCCAGCGCCGCCGCCCGGCACACTTGGCAGCGCCTCCAGCTCCAGCTCCTTCTACGGCACGCTACCCCATCCGCCGCGGCACTCGCAGAACTTTGATTCGAGCGACATTCGAGCCATCAATCACAAGAATCAGTCGCTGGACGTGGCCTATGGCACGCTGCCCCATCTGCGCAGTGTGGAGGGCAGTCCGAGGGGGGGCGGAGGAGGAGGAGGAGGATACGGCGGGTATGGAGTGTCGCAGGATCCAGGCGGATCGGGCAATGGGAGCAGCAACAGCCTCATGCCCGCCATGACCACCTTTGGCCATAAGCGTTCGCCCAGCGGCGAGTCGCTGAACAGGAACATCCACTTGGCCGGGGCCAAGCTGGTCCTGCCGCCCACCGGGGAGCTGCCCACGCTGAAGCATGTGGACAAGTCGGCCTTGACGCGGCCAAAGATACCGCCGCCAGGACCGCCATCAGGTTAGGATTAGGGTTGTTGATAATATATCAAAATATCGGTATATCGATATTTTTGTTCTTAAAATGATATATTTATATCGTGATATTGCAATTGCCCAAATATCGCAATATCGATATTATTTTTTTGATATTTTTTACTTTGGTGATATAGTCGTCCGATCCGGCCCGTTCCGACATATATAGCAGTGAGAGTATATAGAAGACTATCTGCAAAGTTTTGTTCAGATAGCTTTAAAACTGAGGGACTAGTTTGCGTAGAAACGGACAGACGGAAAGACGGACATGGCTATATCGACTCGGCTGTTCATGCTGATTAGGAATATATATACTTTTTAGGGTCGTAGATGACTCCTTCACTGCGTTGCAAGCTTTTATATACCCTACAATGCAATTATAATACCCCACAAGGGTATAACAAAAAAATATCGAAAATATCAAATATATCGATATTTTTTTGTGATATTTTAAAAATCATTATCATTTTTTATGATAAAAAAAATATCATCGATACGATATTTTTTTAAATATCTGACAACCCTAGTTAGGATGCTCATTTATTGAGGAAGCTGGAGAACTGATCGAATGATCGAACTGATCCCTTTTCTTCCCCCCCGCAGAGCGTGAAATCTCCAACGGCCAGTCGAACGAGAGCATCAGCTCCATGGACGAGGGCCCGGTGGCGCCTCCTCGCAAGGTAAGTGTGCTGTCCAAATACAAATACCTAAATAGTGGGTGATTTTCCAAGGACCTTGTACCTCTCTCTGTATTTGATCTCTCTGATCCATCCGCCCTCGGATTGCACAAACAAACAAACAAAAAACGCAAGCAGCGCAAGCAGCACAACGCACTGAGATGCCAGGCCAGCGAGGAGACGGTAAATGGCAAGCACCTCCGCTCATTTGCACTTTCATTCTTTGACCAGCGAACTATAATCAAACTTTACTCAAAAATTGTCGTTGTGGCCGTTGCTGCCGTTGTTGTCGTTGTCGTTCTTCTACTAAGTGTCTCGTAGAGCTGTAAAACTATCGACGATACTATCGATATTATCGATGGTGTTGTGCTCCGCGTCACTATCGATTGTTCTTTTTCACCATCGATACATCGCGTTAGCAGTTAATCAGTGAATTCGTATAAAATTTACAAGTTTTTCCCAATAAATATAATCTTAAATTTGTATATTCTTAAGAACGGACCAAAACATTTTTCTTAAATTTCCAATCATTAATATCAAAAACTATCTTTATACAAAATCTATATAGACAGTACTTGTGATAAAATTTCTTTCATTTTTTTTATTACATAAAATCTTATATAAATTATGCCATTTAATTTGGTTTGTTTAAGCAAAGTAAATTTTTTAAACCCATTTTATTTTGTCGATAGTATCGATATTATCGATGGTTTGGACTATCACTATCGAAAATATCGAGTAAGGGCACTATCGATGGTTTTACAGCTCTAGTGTCTCGTTCTGTGCATCTCTTCAAAGCTCTCTAACCCTATAACCCCTGCGCCCTTTACTCACCAACTATCCTATAGACTTCACTGTGTTCTCTCTGAGTTTTGTTGCTCTCGATGGCTTAGTTTCGTTCAGTTTGATTAAAGCATTAATCTAACCTTACAGTTGATTAATCAGTCGGCCAACTTCACCGACTACGAGTCCTGGCACACGGACATGGACAGCTCTGGCGGTGGCCTGGATCATTCCGCCGAGTCGAATGTGTCGTCGAGTGACAACGATCGGCTTAACTCATCGCCGGACAATCCTTCGAAAACGGGCGGCGGGTCAGGACCGGGAGGGAAATTCCATTATGTAAGATAATACCTACACCCAAAAAAAAATCATCATATAACCTATACGATTGTTACATGAATTCTATACTCTTGAGTATGAAAAATTTCTTAAAAAGATGCTTATCAATTTAATACTTCAAAAGTATAAATTTTATACTTATCTGCACCATTATTTTATAATAATCACTAACGTGACTAACAGAAAAGCACTAAATTCCAGCTAACGCGATATGTTATCGAATTTTCAATGTAGGTTCGTATAAAAATAATACTCAAAAATACTCAATTATAAATACTAAACTTTGGTGGAGTATACATTTGATATTTTGAAGTATAAAATCTATACTAAACTCGTTATACTGCTTGAGTATACTTTTAAAACAACGCGTAGAAAGGTTAAACTCTTGTTTTTTTTTGGGTGTATGATACATACATAGATCTAGAATCTAGATCCCTATCCTCTCTACTCTCTACTCTCCTACCAGAATGGCCAGCGACGCTGCCGAGCTCTGTACGACTGCGTGGCGGACAACGACGATGAGCTGGAGTTCAAGGAGGGCGAGATCCTGATCGTGCTGAATGAGCGCACGGACGACGACAACTGGATGGAGGGCACCATCGAGGGACAGCCGTCGCGGCGGGGCATGTTCCCCGTCAGCTTCGTCCACATGCTGCCCGACTAAGCTGTGTGTCTGTGCGCGTGATTGTATATAGATATATGATATATGATATATATATAGGGATGTGTGTGGGGTGTATGCGTCTTTTTAAACTCTAACGATTACGTAAGACAAGTTTTTTTATTTATTACATTTTATCACAAAGCGTGCGACTATTTATTTGCTTTGCCCAAGACTAAACCGTGTGAACATGTCTCAAGTGAGGAGCCACCACTTACTCATTCGTATTTCAATTCCTTGATCTTGTTAGGCGCCTCGATGAATTGCTTTATTACTGAATATGTCCTGCAAATAACTCTAAATCTAACTCTTTATCTTAGCCCAAAACACGCTGTGCGCAAAAGTTACTCATTGTCAGAGAGGAGTCCGCGATATTGTATGCTTAAACTACATATATGCTGCCATATATACAGATACTAACGATGCTATCCACTGGAGGAGGAGGAGGAGGCCCGACCTGGTCGGGGGATCTTAGCTTACACACTCGTACACAAAGTATTCTAAATCTGTTGTTGATGGGATGGATTATTGACGAGAAAGTTTATAAAACAACGTTGAACGAAGATAACAATTTAAACAGAACCCAGAACGTTTGTAATTCGAAGGACCTTACACACACTCTCGAATCCATGCATTCATAGAGTGTCAGAGGAGATGCCAGACCTAAATAATCTTTAGGTCTGGCATCTCATCTGTCAATATGAATGCACGTATTCGCGTGTGTGCCTACATATAGAGATTTGAGCATAAAGGACACCATATAAGCCCCTTTGTACCTAGAAATTGTTACCGATTAAGCAAAGTACCCAATATATAAACGGATATTAATATATTACAAATTATAGCGCTGTCGAAGGACAAACCAAGGTATAATCTATGTAGGTCCCAGACTTGTTTTTTCGACCCCACACATACATATGATCTTTTTTAAAAAACAAAAAACAAAAGAAACCTACACTGTACATAATATTTTTTCTAAGACACCACACACACAAACCACACCTTTTTCTTTTCACACACACACACACATTTTGTACACACGTTTCAGTATTTATTTAGCAAAACCTTAAAACATATTGATATTATACGTAAGTCAAGTAATAAAAGGAAGAACATAACGCTTAATAAATATACACATATATAAGGTTGTGTTTTTACCAAAAATGAGAAAGTTCCTTTTAATTGGATGGTCATTTTATCATTACAATATAATATAATATCCTAATAATCGCTTTGTGCTGCTGGCTCTGGCTCTGCGGTTGGTTCGTTGCTCTTCGATGTAATCGTCTTTAGTTTGGTGAACTTTTTTAGCAGCTCTGCGTACTCCGCGAACACGGTGTACGAATCCCTCTGCAGCACAGTGTCCCCGACCAGATTGGAGGCCAGCAGCTTGGCCAGGTTCTTGTAGTCCCGCTGCATCAGGCAAGTGGTGGCCAGGCGTAGCTTCTCGTTGGTGGGGGAACGCCTTTTGCGGGGGTACAGCTCGTAGTTGGCTGGTTGAGCGCAGGATGTGTTCCTGTTTAGCCAAAATCCGTCAACGGGATTGGTGGCGATCTCGAGAGTACGCTTCAGGGCATTGCTGGGAATTCGTCTAGCCGGAAAGTGGGCACCATTAACTCGCTTTTCCGAGGTCTTCTCAGGCATCCTCTTCTTCTGGTCAGCCTTTTTTACCTTCATCTTGAAAGGGCCGCTCAGGCTGAAAAAAGCTAAAAAGTATTTTGTAACTTTGATTCGAGAAAGAATAAATGCTTTTGCTTTAAACTTACTCTTATAAATAAGATAAAACCATACAACGCAGTTGAAAAATTAAAAACATGCTTTAACAGCGATAAACAATGTAAACCTCCTGTAACAGTAACAGGCGCTTAACAGCCCTTGACCCGGCCAAACCTATCGATTGCCCACAGCCACCTATCGGTAAATAGATCCATCCGATATCCACATCCCTACTACAAAGCAATATTTTCCGCATGCAACCAAAAACCCAAATAATGCAAGCAGCGAAATTATAATTGCTAACCTGACTCGATTTGGATAGCCCCCCAGACGTTGCTAGCCCACACAACGCCGACTATCCAGCAAGACACTCTGCCCCAGACACACAGAGTGAGTAGAGTGCGTTCGCCTTGAGGTCGAGGAGAGTTGCCAATTTGTTGACGGCCAAGTGCAAAAATCGTGAAAAACATCACTTTTGGTCGCTGCGGGTCATCCAAAAGGTAAGTAACCAGCGAATTAGAGCTGCCTTATGTGCGAACAGTGCCTGAAAACAGTCCCCCAACCCCTCGAGCAGAACAAAGCCAGACCGGTGCAACGGGAGCAGCAGAAAGAGGAGCGCTGTTGCAGCAGGAGTAGAAGCGGAGACCGGCCGGAGGCGCACGCAATCAACCCTGCGGCCAGCTGGGGCCCGAGCTATGAGCGCGGCCAAGAAGTACAAGCCCATGGACACAACTGAGCCGAACGAGAACACCGAGAATATCGCCGCCTGCCTGAAGAAGGCCGAGAACGCCGCCGTCGCCGCCGCCGCAGCTGCTGCCGCCTCGAGCCTGGGCCGCAGCGCCTTTGCCGCCCAAAACATGAACTCTGCCTCCACCAATGGCGAGCGCCTGCCAAACTTCTCCAAGCTGGGCGGCCATCATGGCGAGATTCGTGCGGCCTCAACTACCTCAAACCTCCTCAATCGCATGGGGGCCATTCACAACAGCAAGCCAGGCGATGTGAAGAAGATAGTAATTAAGAACTTTAAGGGTAAGTTTGTGCCAATTCTGGCTGAGATCCTCCTTCACTTAATTCATTTTCCTGCGCAGCTAAGCCCACACTGCCAGACAATTACTCCGAGGACACGTACGTGAAGCTCGAGGAGGCCGTTATTGCCATCCAGCTCTCGAAGCCCATCAAATATTCACTGGAGGAGCTCTACCAGGCGGTGGTGAACATGTGCAGCCATAAGATGGACGCCCAGCTGTATACGAAACTCAAGGAACTGACCGAGCAGCATGTGAAGCGCAATATAAAGCTCAAGGAGCTAACCGGCGGCAGCATGGACAAGCTGGTCCTGCTGGAGAAGATCAACCACTGGTGGCTGTCGTTCTGCCAGCAAATGATCATGATTCGCAGCATATTCCTGTACATGGACCGCACGTATGTGCTGCAAAACTCGCTGATTCACTCGATCTGGGACATGGGGCTGGACCTCTTTCGCATCCACTTTGCCCAGAACAGCGTCGTCCAAAAGCGGACCGTTGACGGTCTGCTCACACTGATCGAAAAGGAGCGCCAGGGCTCGACCGTGGACCGTGGTCTGCTCAAGAGTTTAGTTCGCATGCTGTGCGATCTGCAGATCTACACGAGTTCGTTCGAGGAGAAGTTCCTCGATGCCACCAATCAATTGTACAAGGCTGAGAGTCAACGCAAGATGCAGGAACTGGAGGTGCCCGAGTACTTACAGCATGTGAATAAGCGTCTGGCGGAGGAGAACGAACGCTTGCTGCATTATCTGGACTCGAGCACAAAGTATTACATTAAATAATGATGAATAAGGCTCGTAATAATGTTTATTCCCTTAGGCATCCTCTGATATACAATGTGGAGAAGGAGCTGCTGGCCGAACACCTAACATCCATATTGCAAAAGGGCTTGGATTCGCTGCTGGAGGACAACCGACTGAGTGACCTAACCCTGCTGTACGGCCTGCTAAGCCGGGTCAAAAACGGAACCTCTGAGCTCTGCGGCAACTTTAATGGATTCATAAAGGTAGGGTTTATCCCAAGGGATTAAAATGTATATAATTAGCACCTTAATTTTGTTTTCTTATTCAGAAAAAGGGACGCACCATTGTCATCGATCCCGAGAAGGACAAGAGCATGGTCCAGGACCTCCTGGACTTCAAGGACAAAATGGATGTCATCGTACGCAACTGCTTCGAGCACAACGAGAAGTTCACAAACTCGTTGCGCGAGGCCTTCGAGTTCTTTATCAATCAGCGTGCCAACAAGCCGGCCGAGCTCATTGGTACGTGTTTCCCATTTAGCACTGTTTTAGCCTTGTTCCACTGCTACATTCAGCTCCATTTGAGAGAATGGTCCATTCATTTACATGGGGTCTCCCATAAGGGAGAATGATCCGTTCAAAATCGACAGACCATCCGATCACCATTCGCCCCGAATGTTCCTATACATACTAAAAAATACCGAAAAATATCGATTATTAGGCGATTTTTTTTTCTAAATTCCTTCCCTAAACCTTCCCTAAACCTAGCCTTGTTCCACTGCTACATTCAGCTTTATTCTCGAGAATGGTCCATTCATTTACATGGGGTCTCCCATAAGGGAGAATGGTCCGTTCAAAATCGACAGACCATCCGTTCACCTTTCGCCCCGAATGTTTCTATACATACTAAAAAATACCGGAAAATATCGATTATTAGGCGATTTTTTTTCTCCTAAATTCCTTCCCTAAACCTTCCTTCACATCCCTAATTTCTTATTGTTCTTGGAGTCGCAAAAGAAAGCTTAAAATTACTTAAAAAAATTCAAAATTGACAGACCATCCGTTCACCATTCGCCCCAAATGTTTCTATACATACTAAAAAATACCGAAAAATATCGATTATTAGGCGATTTTTTGCTAAATTCCTTCCCTAAACCTTCATTCACATCCCTAATTTCTTATTGTTCTTGGAGTCGCAAAAGAAAGCTTAAAATTACCGCTTTCGGCCGCGCAATGAGGGACGCCGTCTTAATTAAAATGTAGACAAAGCCCGATCAGCTGTTCTTCCCATTCACATGTCGCCGGAGAATGTAAATGGAGCTGTGGAACAACCGACGGTCTATTTATTTTATCGAAATTACGGAGCAGTGGAACATGACTATTTGTTTACCTTTCCCAACCTTGTATAACCTGGTTCCTCCATTAGCCAAGTACGTGGACATGAAGCTGCGTTCGGGCAACAAGGGCACCACCGACGAGGAGCTCGAGAAGACTTTGGATAAAATTATGGTTCTCTTCCGCTTCATACACGGCAAGGATGTGTTTGAGGCGTTTTACAAGAAGGTGAGTCTACTTCAGGGATAACTTTTCCGCTTAAGAAACTCATTATATTCCCGGGACTTGGCAGGACTTGGCCAAACGCTTGCTGGTGGGCAAATCGGCCTCGGTGGACTCGGAGAAGAGCATGCTGTCCAAGCTGAAGCAAGAGTGCGGCGGCGGCTTCACGTCCAAGCTGGAGGGCATGTTCAAGGACATGGAACTGAGCCGGGACATCAACATCGCCTTCCGCGGCCATGCCCTAAGCAATAATCGAGATGTGCACAACTTGGACCTCTGTGTGAGCATCTTGACCATGGGATATTGGCCTACCTATGCGCCCACAGAGGTCACCATGCCGCCGCAGTTCATCAATCCGCAGCAGATCTTCAACAAGTTCTATTTGGAGAAGCACAGTGGCAGGAAGCTGCAGTGGCAGCCCACGCTGGGCAACTGCATGCTGCGGGCACAGTTCGAGGCGGTAACTACAACACTCTGCTCTATTTTTTTGGGAGTGTCCCTTAATTCCTCTTCCTCTGTAGGGTCCCAAGGAGCTGCTGGTTTCGCTGTTTCAAGCGCTGGTGCTGCTGCTCTTCAACGACAAGCCCGTGCTCAGCTACGAGGAGATACTGGCCGCCACCAGTATCGAGGACGGAGAGCTGCGCCGCACCCTGCAATCGTTGGCTTGTGGACGTGCCCGCGTCATTACGAAAACACCGAAGGGCCGCGAAATCGAGAATGGCGATCAGTTTGACTTTAACTACGACTTCACAAACAAGCTGTTCCGCATCAAAATCAATCAGATCCAGATGAAGGAGACTGTGAGTGCCTGCTGCCTGCATATTACTATAGTTTCCGACTTCTAATGTGTATATTTTTGTAATATTTTGTAGAACGAGGAACAGAAGGCCACGGAAGAACGCGTTTTCCAGGATCGCCAGTATCAGATTGATGCCGCCATAGTGCGCATCATGAAAATGCGAAAAACGCTAAGCCACAACCTACTCATCACCGAGTTGTTCAACCAGCTCACCTTCCCGGTTAAGGTAAGTCGGGGTTGTGCTTAGTATTATAGTCGTATTCCACTGCAACATTCTCCGACATTCTCGAGGATGGGCCCAGTCTTTTACAGCCATTTTCCACTGCAACATTCTTGAGGAATGTCGGTTCTTTTACACGGGGTCTCCCATAGGGGAGGATGGTCCATCCATTCACCATTCTCGAGGATGGGCCATTCTTTTACAGCCATTTTCCATTGCAACATTCTCAAGGAATCTGGGTTCTTTTACACGGGGTCTCCCATAGGGAAGGTAAGTCTGGGTTGTGCTTAGTATTATAGTCGTATTCTACTGCAACATTCTCCGACATTCTCGAGGATGGGCCATTCTTTTACAGCCCTTTTCCACTGCAACATTCTCGAGGAATGTCGGTTCTTTTACACGGGGTCTCCCATAGGGGAGGATGGTCCATCCATTCACCATTCTCGAGGATGGGCCATTCTTTTACAGCCATTTTCCACTGCAACATTCTCGAGGAATGTCTGTTCTTTTACACGGGGTCTCCCATAGGGGAGGATGGTCCATCCATTCACCATTCTCGAGGATGGGCCATTCTTTTACAGCCATTTTCCATTGCAACATTCTCAAGGAATCTGGGTTCTTTTACACGGGGTCTCCCATAGGAGGAGGAGGATGGTCCATCCATCCATTCACCATTCGCCCCGATGGTTTCTATACATACTAGAAAAAATACCGATAAATATCGATTCTAACCCTTCTCTAATTTCTTATTATTTTTAATATTATGAATATTTTTGACAAGAAGATTAATGAAAACTAGATCCAGCGCAGGATTTCGTGGTCGCCACTGCATATTGCGATGCTCCTTAAGCTGTGGCAGGGAAATATTTCAGCTTTTTCTTTGATGTACAAGATTTACAAGAATGAGTCGGCATATTGATGGATCAGCTGTTCGTCCCATTCACAGTAGAGGTGGAGAAACATCGATGTTTGCAGACATCGATGTTTAAATAAAAAACATCGATGGAAAAAAAGATTGGAGTTTTTCGATGTTTTCAAGAAATCAGAAAAAAAATTTCCTTCAACATAAATTAAAATTGTTTTCCCTTACTTTAGTGATGTGACAAAAACATCGATGTTTCCCCACAAAACATCGATGCTTCTAAGCATTTCAAAAACATCGATGCATCGATGTTTTCATCGATGTTTCTCCACCTCTAATTCACAGTGGCAGTGGAATCACCTTGATCCCATCTTTTGAAAACATATTTGCAGTAGACTTGCGCAATTATTTACATTAATTTATTTATATCAATCCTCTTTGCAGCCCGCTGACTTAAAGAAACGCATCGAGTCGCTCATAGATCGCGACTATATGGAGCGGGACAAGGACAACCAAAACCAATACAACTATGTGGCATAGGTGGCCCCAGCCCCAGCCCCAGCCGATACTGTGACCTCACACCGACATCCTCTATTCGATTCGATTTGATTGTAACCTTTATTCACCATAATCGCATACATACTAGAAGTCGAATGAAATGTTCGAGGGGAGAGAGAGAGGAGAGTTTCGGGTCAGCGCTACTTGCGTTTCTTCTATAACTATGTAGATCATTTACCACCACGCCCCTCCCGCTAATGGTAGTGTAGTCGTCGCTACAGTTCTTTTTGTAAGTTACCTTATCAACCAATAAATTAAGCGTTTTAATTTCAAGCCAACGCGCTTCATGGCTTCATGGAAAATAGAAACGGAAACGAAGACGAACCACAAGCGTTCAATAAACTCGTTTATTGGAATAATTGTATTTTCAGTTTACTGATTAATCGATAGTTGATAATTCTCCTTCAATTAACAATCGATAACTGATCCACTCTCCTTCGATTAACAATCGCAGGGAGTAGGAGGAGGAGGAGGAGGACACTTGCAGGCTAATTTTCTAATGGAAATATTTAAATAATTATAAACTCGTACTCGTAACTCTGTATGTAAAACGGATACGCATAAACTAAATAGTTTTTTATTTACCATAAATAAAAAAATTACGTGAAAATATTATATAATGCACTCGGTGTGATTCATTGGCTTAAATATCATATTATCTCTGCCTCAAAGGATCTATAAGGTATATACAATCTTGTTTCGGGTAAAATTAGGAAATTAGGTAGATATATATTATATACAGATCGGAAATAAATATAGCAGGGACATGTAAAAACGACATTGAGGCTGAGGCTGGCTTAGGTATCACAATTTCTCCGCCTTGCTGCTGCTTCCCTGTCTCTCGTGCAAATCAAAGCCCTCAACTTGCAAAGTTCTCAGTGGCTCTTCCATAGATATTTTACAAAAATATAAATGTGACTTCTGCCGGAACACCGACTGGGGTAATACCATTTACGCCTCCACGCTGTTGACGCTGTACTGCGAGCTGTCGTACTCCGAAACGCTGTCCGAGCCATAGCCCCCGAATCCGGCCGTTGCAGGCCTTGCACTGCTGCTGCTGCTCCGTATCCCACTGTCCCTAAGTACATCCGGTATGTAGATGGGCGCCGGTCCGGCAATCTCCACGATGCTGGGCCGCCGCGTGGCCGCACACCGCTTGATGGGCGACATGAACGTGAACAGGGTCAAAGTGATGGCCAGGGTGATGATCAGCAGCAGGAATCGGGCCATGCCGTCGTCGCCGCGGAAGTAGGACAGCATGGCCATGACCATCACCAGGATCACCACCGAGAACTTGGTCATTGTGACAGCCGTTGAATGGATCTTCCCTCCCTTCCGTGAGATCATGTTCGAGGGTCCGTAGGCAAAGTACAGATTGTGGCGGTCCACAAAGTGCTTCAGGCAGATGTACACCATGGCAAAGGGCATAATGATGGGGCAGAAGATGCTGTACACGATGGCTATGGTGAAGACGAGCGTGGTCCAGGCGTAGTGGGTGCCGAAGGGGAACTCGATCAGGATCGACTTGCGGATGTACGGCGTCTCCGCCTTGGAGTTGGCCTTCAGCAGCGACCAAATGTAGACGATCAGCTCGGGGAAGCGCAGCAGCTCCAGCGCCGTACCAATGAAGGCAGCCGTGATGATGTAGTTCACATAGAAGGAGCCGCGATCCGGCAAGAAAATGCACTGCCAGCGCCCGGTCTCGTTGGTGAAGCCCCACTCCAGCAGCGCCTGCGCCGAGGTCAGTCCCAGGGAGGGCAGAATCAGGATCATCAGCAGCAGGTAGCCAAAGCACTTGGTCATGATCGAGTAGTTCTGCTTGGAGCGCGTGTAGTGACCCATCCACTTGTCCGAAATGGCCACAATCACGGGCATCAGCGCCGACAGCGTCCACAGCATCAGCGTGGGCAAGAACTCGGAGACCAGTGGCGATATCTTGCCCTCCGTATCCTTCAGCCAGGGGCGACTGTTCAGCAGATTCACCACCATGGCCGGTGTGGTCAGGAAGAAGAGTACGAGGAAGAGCACCACGTTCACGCAGAAGAACTTCAGGTACCAGTGGCTCTTGTTCACGTTGAGGTTCTCCCAGAACAGATCATCCGGCGAGGGGGCGAACATCATGTGCCATTGGCGGTAGGTGCCCGGTGTGAAGTGGGTCACGATGTTCTGCGCCTCCTGCACAGTAGATACAGTAAGAAAGGCAATGTCCAGGGGCTCATTCATCGTAGAGGCACGCAGCCTGGCCACATCTCCTGATAGTTTCCTCTCCTCCTTCTGGTAGTACTCGAAGGCGTTCTCCTTTTTGCAGGAGCACAGATCGGGCTTGGCCTGTTGGAAGAGAGAGATTTCCCATTATATTAAAGCCTTAAGGAAGTGAGTGAGGGCACCTACCATGAGGGTGTCCTTGTCCCGATGATGCTCGCAGTACAGACGCGCCTCATGTACTCTTTCAAACTCGGCATTCCTCACATATAACCTTGATATGTTATACGCTATGGTCACGTTCTCAATGGTCACGTCCGGGAAGAGCTCCTGCATGTAGTTCCTTACCACAGTCTTGTTGCGGTCGCTGGACGAGATGTTCGATATCATTATGGTCCTGGTGGCGGCCTTCTTGAAGGCATTCCTGCCCGAGGCTCGCCGCATAATGAGCACCACGAGCGGAATGTACAAAATGGTAACAATGGTGTGCACCCAGAGCCACGGGGAGTCTGGCGAGAGATTGGCCATCGTGGTGCGGCCGAAGGCATTCACATCGTAGGACGTGTCCGTGGGTCCGTTCAGGAAGTTCACTGGCAGAATGACGGCCAGCGAGACGACGGTCACCAGGGCCATGACGGCCATCAGGTGCTGCTGGAAGGACAGGTAGTGCACGGCATCCGGCCCGGTGTGCAGCAGAATCGTCTCCTTGCGGAGCTTCAGCGTGACCCGTATCCAGCCAAAGAGACCCTCTTCCGGCTGCACTGGAGACAGGGGCGTGGAGTCGCCGGAAGGCTGGGAAGCGGCGCTTGGACGCGGCGATACTTGCGTGGAGGTGCTGGGCTGCGGATCCACCACACTGGCGGCCCGCGAGTAGAAGATCTCCGTCCAGCGCTTTTTGCTCCCATTACTGTTGACCAACGCCAGGCGTCCAAAGTCGCCGGCCCGATGGCGCAGCGTCGTGAAGAGCATGATGAGCAGCACCCAGAAGATGGTGTTCAATATCAGGGTCTCCGGTATGCCGTTGTAGGCGCTGGTGAAGAACGACGTGCGGTTCCCCACCGCCTGGCAGTAGGAGTTGTTCGAGAAGTCCGACATCGCGAACAGCTGCAGGTTACTCACTGCAAAAACACACAAAGAAAGGTGGCAATTACTCAATTAACCATTACTGTTTATTCAGCGTTTGACGACGAGCTGATATTTGTGAAGTGGAAAGCCCTAGACCCCGCCAGCAGCTGATAACAAGAGAGCCCAGCTGATCGGCATGGGAGGATAGTGGGTCTGCAATTTATCTTTAATGGGTCACTCGGTCACGCTAGACAAAGTCCACAGTGTGTGTGTAACCCTAGAAGCTGCGGTCACAGATTGCTCTACTTAGTGAGTGTATTCTTTGTACGCGAGTGTAAATGGGACTCATAAATCACATTTGTCCACATAAGATACGGCGTATCTTTGAAGGGGAAACCAAAGCAAAAGAAGCAAAAAGCGAAAGGCAACAAACAAAGATCTCATCTACAAAGTCGGATTTAGAAATGAGATAATGGACGTCGAATCAAACATGTTTTGGCATGAGCTAAGCTAGTTGCAAAGGGGGTGGGTGCGGGGCGGCGTCCACCACCACCTTCTCCTTCTCGCATTTTGCGTATTTTTTGTCGGAATGAATCATCGGCAGCTCATTTTCGCCTGCGCCTGTCGCGTGGCAAATGAGCAAGTGTAATGAAAGCACACACTGCACTATGTGGTGGCTACCCAACAATTGTTTGTGCTTATTTAATTTTCCACTATTTAAATGCTAGAGTGTTTTGTTCGCGTGTGTGTTGGTGTTGGTGTTGTCATCAACTTTCTTTGGCTTCGCTTTGCTTTCACTGCGATTACAGCACCGGACTAGCACTAGTTGCCTACCTTGGTGGCCAAAAATGGTTACTCTTTAGTGGCGGCTCTTCGAGCCTGATTTCACATTAAAAAGCTGGTTTGCACTGTTTCAATTGCACATCAATAAACAGCAGCAGCAGTTTTGAGTCGTAAAAATTGTTCGCAATATAGCCCCGTTTCGCTCTCTCACTCTTGGTGATGAGCGTTTTTACCGTGCATCTATCGATGCGTCACTGTTACCTATCGATAGCGCTGAGCTGTCAAGGGAAGTGGATTGTGGAGTTTAAAAATTATAAACTGGTTTAATAAAACAAAGAAGAATTCTAAAATTGCATTAACAATTTTGTATAGGTTATTAAGATACTATATATAATAAAACTTAACGGTAGATAATGTCCCTGTTATTAAACTTCCATCACTAACAAGATCGCCAGGATCAGTAATGCAACCCTGTGTTTTTAAATACTCCAGCAACGCCATAACATTTAAATGGTTTTTTAATTAAAAATTGGTGAGGCTGCCAAAGTTGACAGTTTGTTTTACTTCCTTCCTTTCGGCCTGTCAAAATTACATCAAAATACTCTTTGTAGTTGTTCATATCTTTGACTTACACACGCACACTTAGGAGATTTTGTGACGGCCTTTTCGGTACCAAATCATCCTTCTTACTAATTTGGAATAACACAATGGCTTCTGCACCCCCAACTGAGCTGTGCTTCGATATCAAGCTGCTGTCCGGCAAGACAGTGGTCATGGTGGAGTGCCCGGGATACGAGCCCGAGCTGTTCATGCCACAGATAGTCAAGGGACGCATCTCCTTCCAGAACATCATCCCCAACCGACGGTGCTGCTCCGAGAGCAGCATGCTGCTCCCGAAAGACGACAGGAGCCTATCGATAAGGGCGGTGAAGAGCACGCCCTTGCGGCCCTCTCAAGCGGCTAACCTTTCGACGCCGCTGGCCAAGAGCACCCCGTCTAGTATTTCCTCTTTGCGTTCCCGCGTCGGCAAGGAGAACATTCCGACGCATCTGACGCCGGAGCTAGGGCGCTGCCGTCCCCTTCGGCTTCCGTCTCTGGATGACGGTGGTATAGACTTGGACATGGTTGGTCCGCCGTCTCCCGAGCCTCAGTTCGTGCCCGCCTACCACAGTCCAGACCTGGAGGCCAGGATCCCATCCCCAGCTGCTGGCAGCTATAACCTGGCCACAGTGCAAACGAACGAGCCTGTGCTCCCTCGGACTCGGCAGGTACGGACCTACTCCCGCAAAAAGGCTGCAGCGCCGAGCAAGACTAAGCCGACCGTGTGGTCGCCTCTGCAAAAGAGGAGAAAGACCTCGTCTACGGTTTCCTCGACCAAGGCGCTCAGTCCCGCCGTGAAGGTGGTGATGCGCAGCCGCAGACTGATTGTGGACAACAAGAAGACGCTGGAAGCCCGTGATCTCAAGAAGATTACGCCAATCTCCAAGGAGATGATCACACGCAAGCTGGTGACTGGCAAGACACGGAGCCAATTCAAGGCCTTGAAGGTCACGGCCTTTGACCTGCTGACACGGCCCTGCCTGGGGCTCATGGGGCGCGATCTGAACAGCCAATTCCTGGAGGCCTGCAAGGATAAGAGGGCCACCACTTTGCCCAACTACGCGGAGGTGGCAGCCACATCGCCGCTCAAACTGGACCGCCAAGTGTCGGCTCTGTTAGCCAAGCAGAGGCGGATGGAACGAGCCCAGAACCAGAGGGCAAAGAGCTCCTCGACGTTGCCGCAGGTCAAGAGCAAGGTGAAGAGCTTCCAGAGTCGGTGAAATCATCTAGATCCTAGAACATATTCAAACAGAGTAGTCCAAATGTATTAAGCAATAGCAATATCAATTCAAATCAGATACGGCTTCATATTAAATGTAAGCCCATGTCAGCTGTAGAGCCTGGTTCTTTGATCTCTGTTCCGGGTCCGGGTCTATAATTACTTCCGAAAAGGAACACATTCTGCTTAGAGCTACATATATATGTATGTATGTACATTTCTACCTTAAGGCTAGCCTAAGTCTACGTCAACAGTGGATATTTATATGATTTTGTACGACAAAGCCTTCTAGGAGCTGCGGCATCGGAAGCAGGCCTTGAATCCCCGCTTGACGGCCCGAATATTGTGGACGACCTGCTCCTGCAAAGATAAATAGAGGAGTATTGGTTAAGATATTTCATATTTCAGTAGCTTATGCTTCTTGTTTTTAACTAATTGTTAGTTTTATATAAATAAATAAATAAATATTTAAACCCGTTTACCTGCATTAGATTGAAGCACATAGCAATCACTGCCATGCCCAGCAGCAAGTACACGGCGCAGAGAATAAAGCTAACCTCCACCTTATCCCTATCGGCGGTTATCTGGGGAGAGGGATATAGGCTTAAATAAGCTCTTAATATAATATTAAAGCTTAAACCTTACCACACGATCGCCTGGCACCAGATCCCCAAATCCAATGCTGCTCAGCGATATGAGGCAGAAGTAGCTGCCATCCAGATAGTTCCAGTCCTCCCAGCGCCCGAAAAGCAAGGCGCCCCACAGGATATAGCTGCAGGAAGAGAAGCAGAGCAGCCTTAAGAAGCTATAACCTCCACTTTAGCAAGCTTTCCCTTACCCAACCATCACAAATATGCAGACTGTGACTGGGACCGTGATCTCATCCGTGCTGCCTCGGATCTCACGCTCGATATCCGAGTCGGAGCCACTGAAGGGAATATCCACCAGACTGGAACTGTGCTGGGAACTCCTGGTATAGTCACTACTGCTGCTGTTGGACGTGGTGGTGCTGCTACTGCTGGAGTAGCTGCTGCTTCCCCTGGCATTCTCCATGTCGTGCATTTGTAGCTACAAAGAAATAAAGGATATTGATATCCAAACCCAATTTAAAGCCACTTTTCCACTTACTGCCCTGGCCAGCTGGCGCATTTTTCGCCTCTCCCGGATAATCCTTCGCTTGGCCACACCGGGACAGATGCGGCACAGGCACACCTTGGAGTATATCCACTTGAAGGACTTGGCCAGCACGTCGCCAATGTTGGAGAGGTAGAGCAGGAACAGAGGCATGCCGATGATCGCGTAAAGAATGGTCACCAGCTTGCCCCACTCCGAGTGGGGTGTAATGTTCCCGTAACCAATGGTCGTGATCACCGTCAGCGAATAGAGAAAGGCGCCGGAGAAGCTCCATTGCTCCACGTCGGGTCCCTTAAGTTGCTTCTTTACTATGGCCCGCTGGTATTCCAGCAGCACGTCATTAACCCTGATTTTCAAGCATTCCCAATGTTACTTTAGTTTCCCTTAAAAAGATAATGAAGACCTACCTCTTCCTGTACGAGTGGTGATCAAAAAAGCTGATGTTCTCCGCCGTCAGCTCCCAAATCCTTGTGAGGCACTCGCCGCTAAAGTTCCGCGCTATAAACCGATGCGGCTTCTCCAGCTTCAGGCGCTCGTACTCGAAGATCTCAATGCCCTGGAAGATGAAAGCCCCGCCGATGGTGTAGAATGTGACTAGCAGGATGATGCCCACGTTGCTGAACATAAAAGCCGTAAAGTGGCGGCAGTGGTCCTTGAAGCGCTCGAACGCCGGCTTCTCCCGCCGGCGAAAGGAGCTCCGACGCGAGGACATCTCTTGGCTGGTCGCTTCCGCTTCGGTTTCAGTTCCGGTTCCCGTCTCGATTGGCCTTCCACTGGCGCTCGCCTGGACATGCTCGGGTCTGGTATCGGGCCGATACTCGCATAGATCACGACTCCAAGGATTTCCGGCTGCCTAGCGCTAAAAATACCCAATGATTAGTTCATCTTCATCCGCAGAGCGCAGAGCGCAGAGTGGTAAACAAACAAGGCAGGCACAGGCACAGGCACTCGCCCGGCAAGGCTACTCTATCAAAGTGTTTGGCGGCATAAATCTCCCCGAGGAATAATATGCGTGGCGTGGCGGTGATGTGTGATCTGTTGTGTGTTGCGATGTGTTGTGTGGGAGGTTTATTTTCATGGTCTGGGATTATCGCGAAATATACGATCTTTAGCTCAGGCATTGCTGATGCATTGTTAGCTTTTGAAGAAAATATTTTAATTAAAAGATCTTAGATTTAATTGGGAACTAAGGATGATATCTGAAAAAAATTCACATTAGCTGGATGTAAGCAGGAATTACTTGAGTAGGAGAATATCCTCTATAAAGTCCACATAGGAGAGAATATAATTCAGATATCTTGAGCTCATTTTTAATGCTAATTGAATCCCTAATTCAATAGATGTAACCAATCTCTTTAAATTGTTTAATTAGTAGTAAAAATAGTATAGTTTATTTGCAAATAAAAAAGATAATGCTTCTATAAATATTATTCATGTAGACAAAAATGATCTATAGTCCATTAGTTATTTATAAAATTATATTTCAAATAAAATTGATGATTATAAAATTCAAATTCTGACAAATTTCTGGGGATAAGAATTTGGGATTAATAAATTCTCGTCGGGGAGCCCGAAAATTCCCGCTTAATAAGTATATGTATAAATTAATGAATAACTAAAACATGCAGCAATTTTATAAAATCACCTAAAATTGTTTAATTAATAGTAAAAATTATATAGTTTATTTCAAACATAGAAAAATGATCTATAGCCCATTAGTTGTTCTTAAAATTATATTTTTAATAAAATTCATGATTATAAAATTCAAATTTTGACAACTTTCTGGGTTAAGAATTTGGAACCAATAAATTCTCGTTGGTGAGCCCGCAAATTCTTAATTAATAAATGCCCCAATAAATGTAAGCTTTTGGAATCCATTAACTAAATTGATTATATTGATATTGCAATATCCCGACGAACTGTTGGAAATTCTGAAACTGCATGTAACTCATTCGCTTTGACAGTTTGTGGCGCGCTTTTTTCGAGAGAAGAACTCAACACCGAGCATGAATGGGATTTTATTTTTAATACACTCTGTGTGTGCTTTCTATGTTTTCTAATAAATGGCCAACATGAACATGAATTATTGGACTACAATCTTGGCAGCTGGCCTATGGAACAGTCACATCATCTCATCTCATCTCGCAGAGAGACTCATCCCAGCAACAACACAGAGTCCGCGGATCCCCACGGATGGATCGCTTGTGTGTGGTATTTCAATTTTCTCGCGTGGCCGGTGGGATGACACTCGTCTAGATTCGAGAATTGATGGCGTAGCCGTGGCGGTGGCGTCAAATTGGAGAGTTCCTAACGATCCGATGCGCCACTGCCTCCCGTCTGCGGTTGCCAAATGCCCAGCCTCAGCCTCTGCCGCTGGCCGTTGTTTTTGTTTGGTTTTCAAATCTTTTTTTAGGGTTTTATTTAGTGGGTGTGAAATACGAGTTCATTTTGGATTATTTTTATAAACTTCTGTTCTGGACGGGGCCGACAGTCATTTGCTTGATTTGTGGCCACAGGCAGGCCGATATGGGATCTAGCCTTGGCTACCTTACGCATTTCGGGGAAATATCTAGGTGCGAGGCAGGTATGTGTATTTTTATTGATTGGCTCAAAACTTGCCACGCACTCGGGGCCAGCGGGCATAAATTAAAATCAATTTGCAATCGATGTCTGGCCGTATTTACAAGCCAAAAAAACATTTTGTGTACGCCGCATGTACCTGCATATGTACATCCATACATAATTAAAAAAATCCAAACACAAAACAAACACAAACTAAAAACCGAGGCAGTGCCTGCGAAATGTGTTTCCAATGAAAATACACAAGCCGCGGAAGGAAAACACATTAGTGTGGGATGTGTGGGGATGTGGAGGAGATGCCCTGCCTTTTGCAGGGGGGCTGACATAAAAAAGATGCCCACTGTCAATGGGGATGTTTATGTTTTTGATGCAATTAAGCTATCGTCGAGCACAGGAGAGGAGAGTCCACTGATCCGGTCCAGAAAAAGTGACGAATGGCGAGAATGCCAAGTTAGAGTGCATTTTGTGGCCGGCAATTAAAGTGCAATTCGGGTGAGTTTGTCGAGATATTTTTGGCATGTGGCGGCCGCACACAGTCATTAGCCCGAAATGTCTGTTTCTCGTAGCATTCAAATTTTAATTATAATTGCTCTGAGCATTTTTTTTCAGCCATTTATGCTAACCCAAATCCAAAGATTACCGAAAACCAAAAAGATCAAAGCGACAGGGGCGCGGGAAACGGGCAGCTAATGTATTGTAGTCTTCTATCCGCCTTCCAAACGAGGTGAATATATTGTGGAAAAATCTAAAATTATTATTTCTACAGAGCTGCTTCTGGGAAGTGGTAGCTGGAAGCTTCTTGACCTGGCCTGGCCAATTGAGTTGCCTTTTAGTTAGCAACTAAAGATTGCGTCATGTCCCGGGACTTGTGTTTATGCGAGAGATGATGAAAATGATTGGAAACACACTTCTTGGGCTGTGTTTACATAATAATTGGAAGGGAGTCTGCTGCAGGTGTGCCCTCAAATTTAGTTCGAAATCATTGCGAAAGCCTCAGCCAATCTCTGATGTCAGTTGTCAATCATTTTCCCTTTTCAGTATTTAGTTTACTTGCTTATATGTAGGTCCTTCGGCCAGCACACTTGCACAATTAATTCTCAACATTTAATTTGCCACGCCAAGAGCAAAATTGGAGGCAGAAAATGCTTAAATATGACAGACAGCCACAGAATGTTAAGTGTCAGCGGCTACACGAGAGGAGATTTTAAAATTTAATTACAGTGAAAAATCTCGGTGACAATGCGGGGCAAGCGGCGCAGGCGGCGTGGCATGGAAAATAAGAAATTACGGCGACGACATCATCGCCGATGGCACATTGATGGCCCGAATACGTGGGACACCACCGTCCGACATGACGGATCGGCCAGGCACCGGCGGATACGGATGGAGGTACCTTTGCCAGAACGTGTGCGAGCCAAAAACTAATTTTCGTGCATTGACCGCGGCAAAATGAACGAATTGGTTGCGTATCGAGTTGCTACTTTGGCAAAAAAAAAAATATTAAAAAAAAATGTCAATACACTACAGAAAACCAACATCATAGTTTTAATAATTTAAAATTACAAAATATCCAATGACCACTGTAGTTGTCAATACTTTAGAATATATGTATATATTTAAGCATTCTTGACTTAACACGAAGTGTAAAAGCCTTTTTGATTTCAAGAGCTTATTCGCTTTAGAAAAATCATATTAAATGATGACTGATTAGATATTTCAATTAACCCATTTTTGCAAAACAATTTTTCTGTATTTTCTTTTCTATGTTTAAGAAGATTTTAGGTTTTCGAAAGTTTGTATTTCTCAAGCAGAAAAAAACACCTAACCCTAACGAATAAATCTTAAAACAGATGGAATATTATTTAAAAGATTGATGCATCGATGGATCATTAATTTCTTAGATATTTAGGAGGGTATTATTTATACCTTGTATTATAATTTTAGTCTAGAGACAGAATCAAACAAGTCAATTAATTCATTACCGCTAATTCGCCTATCCGTTTCTATGCATTGCATTTGCATAACATTCATTCTTATATCCATTGTAGAATATAAGTCGAAACGTGCCGGATCGGACGGCTATATAATATAGCTGTCACAGGAGCGATCGGGAATATATGACGAAAATAATATGAAAATTGACAAACTTTCGTTGGTTTTTAAAAATGTGCACATTATTTGAGATTTAATTATTATTTACTATTAAATATGAACATTGCTGTAGAGGAACAATCAGAAATTATTAAGAAAATATTAAGTATTTGGTCATAAAAAACAATGTAAGCCCAATTGCAGACTTAATATTTACAAATTGTAAATTAACACCGGTGTACTTATTATTTTGTACTTATTTATTTATATTATTGTAATTGTAAATTAACACCGGTATACTTATTATTTTGTACTTATTTATTTACAACACAAATTTAAGCATAGCATAACACAAAAAAAAAAAGAAGAAAACGTTGTAGCCCCCTCTAATTTTGTATTCAAATGTTTCGCCAAACTGTAACTCTTCCAGATGAACATCGGTCTATTATATCGACTTTATGTATAATATAGCTGTAATAGAAATAATAGGAAGTTATCCTAACTGCAGGATTATACAAGCATCAGTTTCCTAACTCTATAGCTTCATTTCTCGTGTTTAATATATTTAGGGTTTAAATCAAATAATATTTAAGGGGCGTCGGTGGTGTAATGGTCAGCATAGTTGCCTTCCAAGCAGTTGATCCGGGTTCGATTCCCGGCCGACGCACAAGTAAATTTTTTCTACACTATTGTAAAAGTTACTATATATAGTAAACGTATACAATATACACTGTGTAAATTAACACAGTAATAAATCACAAAAGTAATCCCGTCAAGCATACCAGCTTCTAAAATTGTTCAAAATTATTCACGGTTATTATTTGACTTCACTTTGTAAGTTTTTTGTAAAACAACTTTATAGCAGATACTTTTATAAATTCTTGAAATCAAATGGTTTTTTAATGACTTTCTAAACAAAGTATAAACAATAGATATAACCAAATTCAAAAAGCTTTTAATACACTTGTATTTAATTTAGTTAGGGTGTTTCCTTCCGAGCGCCAAAACTGCATTGTCCAAGATTGATCCACAAATCACGAACCTGTTTATTATGGCCGTTGCCTGCGTCGGCTTGCTGGGGTGGTGATGCCACTGATGCTGATGCAGTAGCTGCTCCTGGCCAGATGCTCACCCGTGACGTCATGCGAATCGGCTGGCCTTTGTTGGGGCTTCGGCTGCTCTGCGATTCGTTTATTTTAGCAGCTGATGTATTTCCGAACTATGCATGCGGAATATTATTTATGTTTGCGCGCTCTGTATATTGTTTTATCAGTGTTATTCAACGCACGCCACAAAATTCCTCCGTGCAGCTATTTTACAGATTTTTCCGAGCCATTCCATCCCGATTTCGATTTCAGATTCCCGTATTCGATCTCGAATCTGCACAGAAGAACTTCTTGGCCCCGGTTGGCGTGCTTGGTTCTCTGTTTATTTTTAACCGCACCACACTTCACTTCACTTTCCAAATTCGAATGCGAATGCGATCCCGGAGCAAGTGCCTCTTTCGCCGGCGGGAGGTGCGCGCTGCTCGACGTTCCGCTGCCCACTGGACGAACTCTCGCAACCCGTATATAGACGGCACGGCGTACACAAAGCATCTAGCTTGACGCGCTACCTGTGACGTCGCTGCGCCTCCATTGTTGGACTCGGAATGGGAGTCGGCGATCTTTCGCCACCGAGGGTATGGCAGCGAGAGAGCCGTCGGAATTCCACTCTCAGTTGGAGCCGGTCGCCACGATTCGTTCATGCCCTACGCTGAAATTAATGGAAATATAGATACAAGTTTTCAAATAAATTCAAAACTTTAATTTTTTAAAGATTAATCGATTAATTATTAATTTGGCCCGATACTTTCACGCTTGAATATCATATTTAAGTGTTCTTTTTAAAATAAACTTACTTATAGCTCAACAAAGGAACGCAGATTAAACTTATATTTTTTTAAAAAGGTATTCCTTAATACTTGCAACCCCCAAGCCTGTGAAAAAACATTTTACAGTCTTAATTCCGCAATTCTTTATTTCTAGAATATTGAAAACAACGTTGTGATTGCGATTCTTTTATAATTTCTACGTCATACAATTCGTAAGTTTGTAGTTTAATTGGTGTTTCTTTCACAGTCTTGTGATATTCGTTATTTTCCACAGAGCAATTTAGCTTTAATATCCTTATATAAATGCGTAGGAAACAGTACTAAATATGTACGAATTCCCAACCATTAATCAGACAGGTCTGATTCCATGCCCGGGTGGTACTCAGCGCTGGAACTGGCCTCCACGACAATCGTACTGGCCCACTTATCGTATTCTGTGCGGTTATGGCGAAACACGAACCTGACGGACATGGGTAGGATGACTGTGACCACAAAGTGCTTAGTCAGCGCCCGAGCAAGGGCTCGCCTCATACTGAGCCTTCTTGCCGGATAGAGGAGGACACGCTGTGGCATCCCAGGGTCCTCATCAACCTCATCGAACAGGAGGACTACCGCACGCGCTTGCTGAATGCGAATCCCCATCAACCACTTGCCGGGAGTGGCTCCATTGCAACAGCCTGTCCACAGCGGCTCGTAGCAGAACCCGGCGAGCTTGACCACCGATCTGATGAACAGAGCTTCGGTGGACGTCGATATGCCGAAGAAGTACATGACCATATGATCCTCTAGCATCAGCCAAAATAATCCCTTCTCGATTTTGATGAACTGACCGAGAAGCCCATAAGCCAGGATCATTTTCAGCAGGAACAGGAGGACGATGTCCATGACCTGCGCTGCAAAGCGTTTCCATAATGTTGCCAACGCGTACTCGTAGCCGCCTTCACGGTCTATGATTGCTTGCTGCTCGTCTCCGCTGAGCATGCGGCGGCGTCCATCAAATCCTCGTCGAAGTCCTCGTCGAAGTCCTCTGCCCCGCGGATCCTCAGGAATCCAACCCTGGTTCAGTTGGACATGTACCACGGTAGCCGGACGCTGGTCTTCGATCTCCGGGAGGAAAAGCTGTGGGTAATTGGCCAGCAGATACTCCGGGAACCCGGACATGGCCTCCTGGGCCAGCAAAGCCTGATTGTTCCATTCCGCGAGACTCGCAAAGTACGCCTTCTTGGCGGATAGCTCCTGGTCCATCTGCAGCGTCTCCTCGAATTCGTCACTCATTTTTTTCTTTTTTATTGTTCGGATATTAATTTTAGCTTCTCCTTTTAACTCGTCGGATAATGTGAAGTGTGATTTTGACCAGCTGCCGGTACAAAAAGGAAAACCAAAAAATTCACAGCTATAGTGATTGTAATGATACAATACAATACCAAAGGCCACTTCGCATCCAGCTACTCGGCAACTAGATAAATAAGTATAGTAAAATTGCCAATTGCTACAATAGTATTAAAATGGAGAATGGTTTAAATTTTGTTACTTCGATAATCGGAAAATATGTTATAGAATCGATGTACCGCGAGCTGTCAAATCATCGAAAGTTCACGTACTCTCAATGTAAATATCGATACTATCGCGACAATATTGGCCAGTGGCGGCCTAAAATGTTGGGGGTAGCCTGTTAAAAATAATCCAGCATTACTGCTACTCCGGTTAGAAAAATAACTTGAATACACTAAAAAATATTCTTTACTTTAAGAAAATTTCAAGTAAACCAGGTCTGTTTCTTTTTTTTGCAAATTTCGTCAATTGTTACAGTACCAAGAAAGTATTGAATTAAATAACTTATATGTTTCTAGGTAATTATGAATTTATCTTTTGTTTTTCAAGTCAATAGTTTATGGGATAAACTATTTAACTGGAAAAATTAGGTTTTTAGTGTATTTTTGTTATAGCGATAGTCTAAAAACTATCGAGTATGCTTGTTAAAGCCATTCGATAGTATCGTAGTGCTATGTTTCACATCTTTACTCTGGTGGCCAATAAATAATTCTTAAATAATTCAAAGACCTATTTCGTTTTAGCATAAATATATTTGTAAAAAGCAATTGATACAAAATAAATAAATTAAATAAATCGAATTTATTGAGTTTTGATTTAATTACCAGTTTTTTTAGATTTAGGGGGAAGGCTGGATTTTTTAGGGGGAAATATCGACTCTTTGAGATTTTTTAGGGGGAAAGCTAAATCTCCATCTGGCAACACTCTGGTGGCCATCTTCCTTTCTAGAGAATCGCGTTTGCAAAACGACGTGTTTAAAACCTTTTCAAGTGTTTTAAAAGGTAATTACCAACGGAAAATTGCTTAAAATGTCGCAGGAAGCCGCCACACAACAGCCTGTACACCCACGCGTGGAGGCAGTGACCGCGGGAAGCGAAGAAACGCAGGCCGCGAGCGCGAGGCCACACGTGGAGACATGGGAGCTCCAAACGCAGGGCTGTGAGGTTATGTTGATTCTCACGGAGACGACAACAACAGGCCGGAGTGGCGGCTAATCTGCAGGGATTCTGAGTGAAGAAAGGCGCTAATTTCCCTCCATTGCATTGCAGCTCCGTCAAAATGTCCGGTACAACCGCCACCATCCGCACCCGCAAGTTCATGACCAACCGCCTGCTCGCCAGGAAGCAGATGGTCTGCGATGTCCTGCACCCTGGTCTGTCGTCGGTGAACAAGACCGAGATCCGCGAGAAGCTCGCCGCCATGTACAAGGTCACCCCCGATGTGGTCTTCGCGTTCGGATTCCGCACAAACTTCGGCGGCGGCCGCTCCACGGGCTTCGCCCTTATCTACGACACCCTGGACTTCGCCAAGAAGTTCGAGCCCAAGTACCGTCTGGCCCGTCACGGCCTCTTCGAGCAGAAGAAGCAGACCCGCAAGCAGCGCAAGGAGCGTCGCAACAGGATGAAGAAGGTGCGCGGCACTGCCAAGGCCAAGATCGGTACTGGCAAGAAGTAAGCGCTGCTCCGCCGGAAGATCCCCGCGGGTGGGTCTCTTCAGTGGGTTGTCGGCTCGCTGGAAACGCTCCCCGACAATTCCCAAAAGCTGCTGGTTATGCGTTAGTTACACTTTTTTATCAACCATCCCAACAACGGACAAAACAAAATCAGTGTTTACTTTTGGAGCGGCTTTTGTTTGTAAACTAAGGAAATAAAACTCTAAAAGTATACAAGTTATTGTGCTTCAATGATTGGGGAGTGTGTGTGCTAGCCAGTGGATTGTGGAAACGATTGAATAAATTTATACATACTATAGGATGCCAAGATTCGAATACTTATTTTATAAGTATTGAACCTCTGTTTGGATAATGCCCCTAGGGCAATGTTTAACTAATGTTTTCGTATAGCTGTTATACAAACTAATTAATGTGTTTATTTTGGCTTTAGATTTCTTCAAATCATTATTTAAAATGTATTAAAACGAACTAACAATTCTAATTTGTAATTGATCAAACAATTTACACGGCTGCAAGAAGAACTTTACTTTCGGTCTCGAATTCTCCCTGTTTACAAATGCTAAAAAGTATGCGAGTTGAGTAAATATCGCTCATTATACGAATATAAGACATTAATATTGTATGTATTTATTCTAACCAACAGTTATTTGCACTTCATCTAGAACATAATAAAACATTATTTCCAAGATTCACTTTCATTCCTTTCGTAGGGCTTAACATTTTGTTGCCCACTTTTAGCAAACATTCATTTGATTTCCAATCCACCCCATAACAGTCTGTTAAAACGTAAAGGATTTCGGTATTTTTGCACAAGGTATTTTCCTAAGCCGGTTGGTATTTTATAACGGCCAGGTCGCGGCCACACTGAATACAGAATATTTGTAAAAAAAATTTTAAAAGACTTTTAAATGGTCCTGTCGAGTCCTGCGGGGAATAATCCGGATAGCCAGCAGCAACTACCGAGCGCAGAGGCCACCGAACGTGCCTAGAGATGTCCAGCTCGAACGGAGGCGCATCAGTGGGGGGCGGAAGTAGCGGAGGCGTCGCTTCCCCTGGCGATTGGATTTGCCCTGATTTCGAGTGAGTGCAGGGAGATAGATGCAGGGACAGCGGCCACCTCGCGGAGCAGTCGAGCCCGGCGAGCAGTGCAGCGAATCTCACCTTTCCCCGATTTTGCAGCTGTCGCCATCTCAATTTTGCCCGCCGGTCGCAGTGCAACAAATGCGATCGCGACCGTGATAGCAGTGATAAGCCAGAGCGGGAGCGGGATAGGGAACGGGATCGGGATCGCGGCAACGGGAGCAGCAGCAGCAGCAGCAGCTCCAGCAAGAAGAAGCTGGGCACCGAAATTGGCAAGGCGGCGGCGGACAAGTCTCGGGGCTTGTTCAGCGCCGAGGACTGGCAGTGCAGCAAGTGCGCCAATGTGAACTGGGCCCGCCGGCAGACCTGCAATATGTGCAACGCGCCCAAGTTCTCGGACGTGGAGGAACGCACTGGTGAGTCCTGCACGCACACCCCATTCCTTCCCCGTTGCCCTTTAACACCCCGATATTACAGGCTTTGGCGGAGGCTACAACGATCGCGGCGTGGTGGAGTATAAGGATCGCCAGGATTCGGATAGCGAGTATGATGAGTTCGGGCGGCGCAAGAAGCGGAAGCACGGCGAGCATCGTGAGGACTCGAAGCGGGCAAGGAGGGCCAGCCGCGATGAGCCAACGCAGGAGGAAGAGGATGACGATGAGGATGATGAGGGCGACCTGTCCAAGTACGATCTTTGGGGAGACGATGACGACGGTGTGACATCGTCGGATGTCAAGAGCAAGGAGCCCACGGGCAGCGGCGGCGGCGACAAGGGGACCAAGGAGCGCAAACGGGCCTCTCGCGACTCCACATCTTCCGTGTCCTCTTCCTCGTCATCGTCCAGTTCGTCTAGCTCCAGTGACTCGTCGTCGAGCAGCTCCAGTAGCGGCTCCAGCAGGGGAAGGCGACGCCAGCGCTAGCTAGCCTCCATCTTTACACTTTAGGAACTTCTTTTTAATCGCATCTGTTTTTTTCACCTTTCTACATGCAATGCAACTCGTTGCCTGTTTATTTATTCGCCATTATGCGCTGCTCTGGAACATGACGTGCGGTACGATGTCCAGTCTACACTAAAAGTATAATAAAACATATAATTTAAGAGCATCAGCATATTCATTTATTGTAAGACTCCCGCAACATTAAAGAATCGGGCCTAGTTGAAGCCATCATCGTTTTGTTTCTGGCTGCTGGCGGCCTCCTCCGCCTGCCGCAGCTCCTTGAGCTGGGCCAGCTGCCTCTGCGAGTCGGCGATGAGCTCTTCGGTCACTGTCACGGGCACGTCGCAGGAGATCTGCTCCTGCCGCACAAACTGCATCTTCTTGATGGCCTCTTCCAGGAAGGGTATCTGCTGGGCCTGCAACTGCTTGTGGTAGGCCTCCAGTCGCTCTTCCTTCAGGTTTTCACAGTAGGTGTCGGTCAGCTTCTGCAGCGACTCCTTGCGCGTGATCCAATGGAAATGTGTGGGCGGCGGCTTGTACACCAGGTCGAGTCTCTCGAGAATCCACTCGAAGCGGGGATAGTCCCAGCGCCTCAGGTACTTGAGGAACTTTTTGCGCTTGTCGATGAGCTCCTTGAGTCGCACCTTGATCATCTTGTCGCGCGGATGCGAGTCCATGTGCTCGTGGGAGCGGCGAATCACCGCGGTCATCTTGGCCACT